>JAQGBS010004299.1:0-10450 GCA_034698545.1 Acrobeloides obliquus
ACATTGTCTTTGTCAATGGCAGTTTTGTTTCGATATATACAGGTTTGAGAGCTGGCGAAAAACTGGGAAAAGTTGAGATTCCTTCAAGAACTTCACCACAGTCGCTGTCCTGACCAAAACTTTTTGCAAAAATAACGTCAAATTAATGTTCCCCTCATAGAACCCTCCTAGTGCCAAGGAGGGTTCTATGTACCGCATATTATTAACCTATATAACAGCCTCCTAACCATTAGACAAAGCGCTCCCAGCTTTTTGTAACCTCACCCACGGCGATTTTTTAATAAAATTGGAGGAAATTCGAAATTTTAAAAACGAGTCAGACTCAGTTCGCCAGGACGAGTAGAATGAAAATCATAACCTGGGGCTTTCCATCCCAAGCCTATGGCTGAGTAGCTAAAGTGACAGATTTGCAGTTTATAGACTAGGGTTCGAATCCCGCTCCGAATTTAAAATTGTCCAAATTCCATGACAATTTTTGCATATCTCTATCTTGGTTCCTAAGACAGAGGTTGTATAGTAAGGTTAGGTTTGATACAACTTAAAATTACTATTACTAATAGTTCCAGAAAATATTTACTGAGCCAAAAATGATTATAAAGTGTCTTAGAGGCTAAGATAGAGCAAAAATTTTCATGGAATTTGTACAACTTTAAATTCGAAGCGGAATTCGAACCCTAGCCTATAAACTGCAAATCTTTAGCCACTCGGCCATGGGCTTGGTATGGAAAACCCATGCTATGGTATTCGTTCTACTCGTCTCGGCAAGCTAACTCGAATGGCATGACTCGTTTTTAAAATTTCGAATTTCTTCCAATTTTATCAAAAAATCTGCCATAATACATAGTTTACACTATAGGTCTTCCCTGGTCGAATTCAAGACTTAATTAACAAATCACGCTTAACACCAATTGGCTTTCTTCTCTATCATGTTACTTTCTACATCATCTTTGTATCCCCATCTCTATTTCTTCGATTGGATACCAACGAAGTTGCTTCCGAAATTTTTCCGGACATCAATTATGATGAAGCCAAAGCAATTGTAAACAATTACAGCATAATGTATTTCTCCAATAAGACAGTTAATATTACACTTTTCGGTTATTGGTTTGACTTTTTCGGCTTTCCATTTGGGCAATTGTTTTTGTTTGGATGGCTAGCAAATTATGGCTATGCATGCGGTTTTACTTCCTTATTGCATATTGCTTATATTTGGAAGTTTAGGAAGTAAAAGATTTATGTCCTGCGTCCTTGGGTCATGCCCCCGAAAAAAATCGGAGTCCCAGGATTTCACCGACTTTTAGTTTGACCGACCAAGTCTTTTCACCGACTTTTTTGGCGAGGGGTCACTTGCATCCGGAAACATCAGTCCCGGACATTTGCGTCCGACTATTTGCGTCCGGAAACATCCGCTCGGACATTTGAGTCCCGTGCATTTGCGTCTGGATATTTGCGTTTGCGTCCGGACATTTTACAAGTTTCAGGACACAAATGTCCAGGACGGAAGTTTCCGGACGCAAATGTCCGGGCGCAAATGTCCGGACTCAACTATTCGGACGGAAAAATCCGGAACGCAAATTTCCGGACGCAAGTGACCCCTCGCCACTTTTTTTTCACCGACCACTCTTTTTACCACTATTTGCATTCTCACGCAACTTTTGATAACAAGATCTCCAAAAATGGCTTACTCCAGCAAAAGTTTTTTTTAACGTTTGTAAAAAAGCATCTGATAACGCTACTTATAATTACAATCACTTTGACCTATTTTTATCTTTATTTTAGAACAATGAAAAAGACAACAATAAAGGGCTCCAAGAGACTACATATAATGTTTTTTAAAGCCATAAACGCACAAGTTGGTCTAGGTGGCTTATTTTTTATTTTACCTGCGCTTACAATATTCGCACTAATATTCCTCTCATACAACACGAGCTCTACTAACAACACTACTTCTGGATCATTATTAAACTACGAATCAACGTTAGCAACATTTTGTTTCATAGCGATGAGCTCACATGCTTTTTTCGAATATTTATGCATCTGCTATTTCATAACACCATACCGCAACTTTATTTGTGAAATAATGAAAAGTTGTTATGTAAAAATAGTTGGAAAACAAAGATCAGAGAGGCTAGAAACTATAAAAACTGAAAACACAATGCGTAAGCCATGATATCAATTTTGATGTAATTTATGACATGAGATGTTTAGGATCCGGTTCGTTAACATTAGTCAATGCTTCGAAGCTTAATTATCAACTGGCGAAGAGGAGGGCAACAATTTCTGTAGTTAATGCTAATGGAGAAGTGATATAAGAGACGCTTTCTTGAACACTCGAATTTGAAAAGGGCATAGCGTTAAACGGCTCGAGAGTTGATTTTCAATCTTGGTTTATTTAGCGAGATTAACGTATGGGAAAAATGTTTAAAAGTCATTTTCGGTCAAAATTCGGTTTCTAAAAAATTCAAAACCTTATTCGAAGTTCAAAAACCCGATTTTACGTTGAGTTTTTGATTTTTCTAAACTGTCTAGTAAATTATAGATAATTTTTTTAGGCCAAAATTTCAATTTGGTTGATGTATTTCAACATTGAAAACATTTCTAGCGTGGTTTCGAAAAAATCCGAGAAAAAATTTTTTCGAACTTTCCAATTGTGACCCCTTGTAAAATGGCCCAAAAATGGAAGTTTCTCAGATTTTTTCGAAACCACGCTAGAAGTGTTCTCCGTGTTGAAATACATCTGATAAATAGAAATTTTGGCCGAAAAATTATATAAGGTGTTCTAGACAAGAAAAATAAAAAAATAAACGTAAAATCGAGTTTTTGAGTTTCGAATAAGTTTTTGAATTTTTTAAAAACTGAATTGTGACTCGAAATGACTTGTAAAAATTTTCTCATGCGTCAATCTCACTAAATAAACCAAACTTGAAGCGCTCTCGAACCGTTTAAGGCAATGTTTGACCTCTTGAGATAGTGTTTCATAAGGACTTTAAAATTCTTTTCTCAATAAATTTGAATCAGATCTTTGTTATAAAGAAATTGAGCAAAAAATAACCTTGTTTTGAGCTTATGATTTTTGCTCCTAAAATCCAATTTTTGAAATCAAAAATTAAAGAATAAGCTTATTCTATTTTGGTAAGATAGAATATTGGTTACAAGAATTTATCGGTAAAAACAGGTGTAATACTGAAAATTTGAGACGTTTCTATGGTTATGACAAGGAGTGTATGTAACTAGACAAAAAGTTAATTCTACAGAAGTTGCTTTACTACAAACAATAAAACAGATGTCTTAATCCGATAATAACTTATTCAACTTTTAATAAAAAGAAAATACTAGGAATTTTTATTCCTTGGCAAAAGTCAACTCGCTTGATGCATATTTAGCCTGGCTAACTTTTAAAAAACCGCATCGAAAAATTCGCAAGGATTCCATAGATAATGCCAAATCATCTGTGTGTACAATTAGCTGAAACACTTGTATTTAAATCTTTTTTAAATGGTCTCAGTATTGAAACGAAAATCTGACTTGAGTTTTTTTTGCATTTATGATTATTTTCTGATTTTTGCTCTTAAAATCTAATTTTCCAATTAAAAGATTCAAAGCCCAAGCTGAGATATTTTGGTAAGTAGAATGTTGATTACAAGAATTTATCGGTGTGTAATTAGATGTACAGGGTGCGTCTAAAGTTCTGAAACACTTTTTATTTTGATAAATTAGTTCACTCTTTACTTAAAAATCATTTGTCTAGGTGTGATTTTATGCGGGGAATCGATTGCGCGCATTTACGAATCATACAAAAATTTTATCTGAACCTGATTCAGGTAATTTTCTCTTCAATACATCACAAACTTCCATGCTTCAGCATCAGGGAAGCTATTATGGAAAAATCGTTTTCCTGAAGTAATTTTATGCGAGAAATCGATTGCGCGCATTGCCGAAGCAAGAAAACACTTTCCCAATACTAATTAAAACAATTTTCATTCAATAAGCCCATGTATACACTAAATAGGGGTCAGGATTCTCAGAGAAGCACGAAGTTTGTGATGCAGAGAAAATTGCCTGAATCAGGTTCAGATAAAAATTTTATGATTCAAAAATGTGCGCAATCGATTCCTTAAATAAAATTACCACTAAACGAATGATTTTCAGGTAAAGATTCAACTAATTATATCGAAATAAAATGTATTCTGGAACTTTAGACTCACTCTGTAATTTGCTTTAACTGCGTCAAAAATTAATTCTTACAGAAATTGCTTTACATACAATATAACAGGTGATTTACATCCGATAACAACTTATTAAACACTTAATATAAATAGATCGAAGTGAAGGGTGCTCTCTTTTACGAAATTGTTTGTTGCCTAATTTTTCAAGTAATGATATCATTTGATTCGCCTCTAACCAAATTTTATTCCATCTATAATTATATTGCTTTTATATTGAGCACAGTTTTGCTTTTGGTTGTCCTCTTTTGCATGTTGAAAAAGTCCTCCACTATGGGTATTTACAAATATTATATGATGTATACAGTTGTTGCAAGTTATGCGTTTGAATTGATCTCTTGGCTTGGGAAACCCACACCGTTGTTTCCAATACCAGCAATAGCTGTTGAAAATTTCTTTCAAGGATACGGTTCAACCGCTGGGTATACGTTGTTTTCAATTTATATTGCCACCGTCGCTCATTATACATTGGCTTTGTCGATGGCAGTTTTCTATCGATATGTTCAGGTAAATTAGGGGAAAAAAGAAGCTGAAGCCCCTCAAATCCAAACACCCGTAGGCCTATCATTTGGAGGGGGAAGGATACCTAGTACAGTGGCGTAGGGAAAAGGGTCGGCTAGGGCATACTTGTGCAAGAGCCTTTACTTATTCTTATTGGCCGAAAAATTGTGATATCACTTCTTTTTTGGCCAAAATCCGAAAAAATACACAAGGGTCCTCCCTTATGTGTTTGCCCAAAATTTGAAAAAAAGTTGATTTTTTTGGTAAAAACGCCTATATTTAGACCCACTTCATAAATTTTTGACCAAAAATGTCCCAGTTCTTAAATTTTTGACCAAAATTACATGGACCAACTTCTTATTTTCGGACTCTATCCCCCCTCCCTCTTGCCCATGTATGGGCTAGGGGAAGAGAAAAAGAGAAAAATTCGGACTTTTTCCCAAAAAAGACACTTTTGAGAAAGGGATGGCTTCAGACTTTTGACCCAAGTGAACACATATGTGAGGTCCAAAAAATAGGTCTCCAAAAATCAATTTTTGAAAAAATTTTTAACTTTTTCTAAAAACTATCAGAAAATGTTCTCCAAAAACGATGGAAAATGTTTAAATTTCGATGAAAGAGACCAAATAAAGGTGTTTTTGAACCCCTTTTATTTCAATGAAAACGCTAATTTTTGGCATAAAATTCACTATATTTATACCATGCTGGCGATGGACTGTTAGTTTTATCATAATTCACTGTTTTTTACTATGTTGAACACATTTTTGAAGTTCCGGAAAATACCAGACTGACACTTCAATAACTTCCTTGTTAGTTTCGAAAAATGATTTCGAGAAAATTTTACGAACCGAATCTTCGATGGTTTATCATTTATGATTTTACCCAAATTTTTTAGAAAAACAACATAAAAAACATAATACGCTCCTATCTTTAGGTCTTTCCTGGTAGAATTCAAGACTTTGTCAACAAATCTCGGCTCTTACATTTGTTCTTCTTTGTTAGCCATATACTTTATTATATAATTTTGGTGCTACCCTCAATATTTGTCCGAGTAGCACCGAGCAAAATTGCTTCAGAACTATCCACAAATTACAAAATTTCTGACGCGGAAATCTTTGTCAAAAATCATAGTCTGATATTTTTCTCAGACAATAATACCATATCCATTTCTCCATTTGGAAAACATATACAATTCCCTATAACTAAGGGAATTATCTATAGTTGGCTAATAAATTTTAGCTATGCTGTTTGTTTTACCTCTTTATTACATGTGGTGTATGTATGGAAATTTTTAAGGTAAGGGGCTGTCCTTAAATTACGTTTGTCAAGAGGGGGGAGGGGGCCTTTGAAAATCTAACGCTCCATTAAAATTTTAAGATTTTTCTAACAAAGGATAAAAAATAACGGGAGGAGAGGCGGGGACCAAAATCCAACTTTTTGCAAACGTAATTTAAGGACAGCCCTTAATAGAAAAAATGCTTGGATACTAAAATTTTATAAAGGGATAGATTGGGGGGGGGGAACTCCCTGGCTCCCCTCCTAAGTAGCGAAACCAAGGGCCATGAATCTCCAAACCGAAAATTTTTAAAGAAAAATGAGGTTTTTACTTAGGAGGCCCCAAAATCATTTTTTGGCAATCAAATGCCAAAAATAGCGTTTTCATTAAAATCAAGAGCCTCCAAAAACATCTTTATTTGACTTCTTTCGTCAAAATTTCGACATTTTCCACCGTTTTTGGCTATGCCAAACATTTTCTGATAGTTTTTAGAAAAAGTTGAAAATTTTTGAAAAAATTGATTTTTTGGACTCCATGGACCCCCTCCTCCTGTTATTTTTTATCCCTATGGGGGTCCAAAAAAATCAATTTTTTCAAAAATTTTCAACTTTTTCTAAAAACTATCAGAAAATGTTCGGCATAGCCAAAAACGGTGGAAAATGTCGAAATTTTGACGAAAGAAGTCAAATAAAGATGTTTTTGGAGGCCCTTGATTTTAATGAAAACGCTATTTTTGGCATTTTGTGACATTTGATACCCGTTTTTTCAGCCAAGGAAGACCCATTGGCAAGAAATTTGATCTTTTTAGTTAAGAAGTCGGGTATGGTCTATCTTTCTAGCTTGGTCTTAAAAAATCTGAGAGTGACAGATCTGGTGGGTCCCTTGTCAGTGTTGTGCAGAACCGGTACCGTATCCTAACGATACCAAAAGCATGGTACCGGTACCGTTTGAAAACGCTACCTTGGTACCAGTACTCTTTCCCAAGGGTACCAAATATATCTGGTACCCACAAGTCCGTAGTTCTATCTTGGCACCAACTCAATTTTAAACAATCTTAAAGGGGGAGGGGTGCAGATAATAGGTCATTCTCTATCGAAAAATTTTTTTGCCAAAACAGCCTATATAAGCCTAAAATCATGCGAAAAATCGATTGCGCACATCAAAAACTTCTGAAAAAATTTTTCGGGGGTCAAAAAATTGAAAAAAATGCGTCAAAATTAGGGGTTATAAATTTTAACCCCAACAAAATTATTTTTGGGAGTTTTTGACCCCCAGAAAAATTTTTTCAGAATTTTTCGATGCGCGAAATCGATTTTTCGCATAATTTTAGGCCTATATAGGCTGTTTTGACAAAAAATTTTTCGACCGAGAATGACCTATTATCTGCACCTCCCCCCCCCTAATAATCCTTATGTTTAGCAGCATTAAAAAGACTAAAGTGATGAAAATGAAAAGACTGCATATAATGTTTTTCAAAACGATAACCGCCCAAGTTGGCCTGGGTTCTGCATGCCTTTTATTTCCCCCTATAACTTTACTAGTAATGATACTTGTCCCCTATGAAAACGGATCTATGATAGCAATATTTTGCTTTATACTAACTAGCTCACACGCCTTTTTGGAATATATTTGCATATGTTATTTTATAAAACCGTATAGGGAATTCATCTGCTCGAATGCGAGAAAGTTTTATTTAAAAGTTACTTGTCGGCAAAATCAAGTGAGGGAAGAGAATGTCGAGCCTACAATGGGTGAGTATTATTTAAAACAAATGAATTTATGAAATTTAGGAGGTATCGCATTATCACTAGCAACTGTAACTAAGTTTAAACAACAAATGGCTACAAGAAGACCAACTGTTTCCGTAATCAAAAATTAAGCTTTTTTGAGCCATAATTTTTATGAGATATTTTCCGAGTTTTGTAATGTTTTGCAGCTTTTTCATAATCAGAGTGTAATTTTTTGTCGATCTTTTCAAAAATGATTTTAAGTAATTAAAATTAAGCTGAAAAAAGTTTTTCCTACTGTTAGGGGCCATTCACATATTACGTAATCAACGACCATTATTTATGACTTGATTTTAGTGTCTACCCCCTCCCCAATAGGGGGTATTATGGGGGGGGGGGTCCCATTCAAACCTTTTGATAAAACAATTCAGAAAAAATACTTTCTATACAAAATTGACCCTATTTTGCATACACCTAAAAAATCTCAATTCCCTCCCCCCATAACACCCCTTATTAGGGGAGGGGGGTAGACACCAAAATCAAGTCATAAAACCCATGGGAAACACCCTAACTGGAAAATGGTCGTTGATTACGTAATATGTTAATGGCCCCTTAGGGTGATTTTGAAAGAATTTGCTTTATGGTATACTTATTGTATGACTTTTTGCTGTCGTAGGATCACAGTTGCACAGACCCGGTCCAAAATTTTTGTTTTTATGACCCGCCCCTCCGCAGTTTGGCGACCTTTTTTTAGACCTTTTAAAAAAATCGGTCCCCGGCGACGGGGACCGATGATCTACCCCTCCCCACCTCATGATCCACCCCCCTCCCTACCCCATGACCTACTCCCGGTTGATTTTTACCGGGGTTGTGCAACTGTGCTTAGGATATCATTATTGTTTATTTTATCATGTGCTCGACATGTAAATAAATTCATTCATTTTTAGTCATTTTAGCGAAAAAATTTTTCGGCGCAAAATGTGTGTTATTTGCAGGATTCTAGTGAATAATTCTAAAAATATAAGGAAAATTATTGCTTAAGTCAGATTTGTTCGTAATAACTTTTTGCTCTTCAAAATATCAAAAAATTTTGTGCCCTAAAAATATGTAATCTTGAAAATTTGTGACGAAAAACCTTGTGCATGTGTGTTATTTGCAGGGTTCTAGTGAATAATTCTAAACATATAAGGAAAATTATTGCTTAAGTCAGACTTGTTCGTAATAACTTTTGCTCTTCAGCTCGAAAACAAAGTAAAAACTTCACAAAACCGTGTACATAATAATTTTTTGAATAAAAAGATTACAACATTCTGTAGTTTAACATGTAAACATCAATTAAAAGCGAAAATTTTCGAATAAAATTATATAGTTTTTGTTAGTTTCATTTTTTTAAACTAACAAAAAGCGACAATTATCTAGAAAGTAGTTTAAGAGACGATTATCTAGAAAGTTTGAATCTAGGTGGACTTAATGTTTGAATTTATTTAGTGAGATTGATGCATGGAAAAGTTTTTAAACGTCATTTCGAGTCAAAATTCTGTTCCCCAAAAATTAAAATCCTTGTCTGAAGCTCAATACCCCAGATTTTACATTGATTTTTTGAATTTTCTAACCTGTCTAAAACACCCTAGATAATTTTTTTCTGCAAAAATTTCTATTTAGCCTATGTATTCCAATATGGAGAACATTTCTAGCGTGGTTTCGAAAAAATACGAGAAAATTTTTTCGACCCTCCCACTATGGCTGTCGTGTAAAAAGGCTAAAAAATGGAAGTTTCTTGGATTTTTCGAAACCATGCTAGAAATGTTCTCCATATTGGAATACATCGGCCAGAAAGAAATTTTTACCGAATAAATTATCTAGGGTGTTTTAGACAGGTTAGAAAATTCAAAAAATCAACGTAAAACCGGGGGTATTCAGAGCTTCAGACAATGATTTCAACTTTTGGGGACCAGAATTTTGACTCGAAGTGACGTTTAAAAACTTTTTCCATGCATCAATCTCACTAAATAAATTCAAATTGGAGTGCACTCGAACTATGTCCACCAAGGTTTGAACTTTCTAGATATCGCCACTTAAAGGGAGCGTAACATTTATGGCCCATTCTCGAAAAATCGAAAACTTTTTCCGATTTTCTTCTAAAAATTGACTTCTTACGGTAGATTTCTAGGCGAAAATCGATTGCGCGCATTTAAGAAGCATGAAAAATTAAGTTTGACCCTGAAAATCAGGGTAGAACTGCGTTTCAACGTGAAAATTTTTTTCGATTTTCTGATATTGAATTAGATTTCTTCGTTCGAACGAAGAAATAAAATATTGGAACAATTCAATGTCAGAAAATCGAAAAAAATTTTTCGCGTTGAAACACAGTTCTACCGTGATTTTCAGGGTCAAACTTAATTTTTCACGCTTTCAATCGATTTTCGCCTAGAAATTATCCTAAAAAGTCGGTTTTTAGAAGAAAATCGGAAAAAATTGTTTTCGATTTTTCGAGAATGGGCTATAAATGTTACGCTCCCTTTAAAGGACCAGTCCAGTAATTTACAATCATATGAAAAAATGATATATTCGGAAAGATCATGTAAAATGGAGCATTTTTTGTTTTTACAGCATGTTCTGAATCGCTGTAGTTTTCGAGATAATTGTGTTTGAAAATTTGAATTTGTTACAAGCTCTTCGTTGTAATACACAAACTTTTTTGAATTTTTTGCAGAAAAATCGAT
>JAQGBS010004300.1:0-10450 GCA_034698545.1 Acrobeloides obliquus
ATATATAAAATAATTCGTGGCGATTTGACTCGTAAGTATTTTATGGATATACACTAGCGGCAAAAAGTAGATCGTCACGGAACTGTCATATTCAAAAAAATTTTCAACCTGGGCTAACTTTGTAGAGCATACCCATTTATCAATTAAAAGTGATCGAATTTTTACCCTACAAGGCTTTGTTTTCGAGCAAAGCTTTTAAATTTTCAAATTTTGTATGATTATATATAAGCAATTTGTTTTACAACGAACTCGATGTGTTCATAGCTCAATGCGAGTGTTTCATTCCATCTCATATTGGTAATGGTTCGATTCTGGTTGGGATCGATTTATTTTTGCATATATAAAAATTGTTTTTGCATTCTGTTTATTTTTTAAAATAACTTTTAAAATATTATTGTTCTCTAATATTTTATAATCATTTTTTATCATCGCCAACAATTAGCAAAAATATTTCTCTTCGAACATATTGCACAAAAGTTATTTTAAAATCATATATTTATTTTAAACATAGACAAAAAGCAAAAAAATTCAAGGAAAAAAAATGTTAACATAATGAAAATTTTCAAATACATGGTTTAAAAAAATATAAAAGGAAGCTACCTAAAATTTCATTAGCTAAATCATATTCCATCACGTTTTGTGGGGAAGTTTCCTTGTAACTTCGCTGAACATCTTCAAAAATCATTTTCGCAGCATTTAAAGGGTTAATTCGCATCATTTTCTTAAAAAATTGAAATCAAAAAATGATTAAAAAAATATTAGAGAACAATAGTAAGAAATTATAAAAAAATGAACAGAAAGCAAAAACAATTTTTGTATATTGCAAAAAGAAATCAAATATACCGGAATCGGACCATCGACCAATATGAGATGAATGAAGCATTCGCATTGAACTATGAACACATCGAGTTCGTTGCACAAATTGCTTATATATAATCCCTATAAAATTTTAAAATTTAAAAGTTTATTTGCTCGAAAACGAAGCTTTGTTGGGTAAAAATTCAATCACTTTTAATGGGTATGATCTACAAAGTTAACAATTATGACAAATTTGTCACCATTGTCATTTTAGTGACAACTTTGTCACCATTTAACCCCTTAAATGATTTTTTCCGGGAAAGTGATCATCTACAAAGTTGTTTACATGAAATTTTACGTCGAAATGACTCATCGCTGATTATTTTGACCGTGAAGAAAAAAGTTATGGCCATTTTATGCAATATCTTGGAAAAATAGGGATTTTTAGCGAAAAAATGATTTTTCCTCGAAAAAAGCGCCAAGACATTTTCTTCAGGATACTTTTCTTTTAAAAATAGGCGTAAGAACCCCTAAAAACAAAAAACATACGCTCCCAGAGCGAATGCGTTAAATATTTTTAGAATATATCAAACGGACGCGTTTTTGTAAAAAATGTAGCGCTTTACATTTCAACATTTTACATTTTAAAGAATTTAAGAACATGATCAAAAATTGTTCACAGGATCATATACCCAACTTTGCCCTATTAGATATTAGACATTTTTTAGAAAATGCAACACCATTACCATTTGCTTATTCAAGCAAAAAAGCAACTCAAGGTTCTCATACAGAAACACTAACAAATCGCCAACGACTAAAAAGTTTTGATATATCTATGGAAAATGAGCCAAGGCGTTTTGGCTATATATCACGACAAACAAATCTAAATTCTCAACAATCTGATTCATTAGTTGGCATAAATAAAAATATTTTAAATGCAAATATTATAGAAAATGGGTATATTGAAACAGAGGATCATGCAAATGAATTAGGTAAATTACTTTACAGGGTGACCCAACGCCGCATTTTTATTAAAAATTGTACAAAAGTAGCGCAAAAATGCTACCACCTTGTAAATTATTATGATCGTGAACCCTAGGTTTCTAAGCACGACCCTCATCAGACTCGTGGCTATCGAGCATGACCACGAACATATGTCAAGCACACCACAACCAGGGTTGCCGTTTTTACGTAAATTTAAGTAATTTAATGGTTCAAAAAATACATGAGTTTTTTGAACCAAGTTCAAAAAACGCATGAGTTCAAATTCTTATTAGTTCACCCCTATCAGGATGAGAAATTTCAAAAAAATTAAAAGTTGAGTTTTTCAAAATGATTTAATTATTTTTTAGAGAAAAAAATAGAACCGTATATAAGAAAAAACAAGCCTACTACAATTACATCTGTAGATTTACAAAGCTCACAAAGTGGTAAATATAATATAAAAGCCTCCACTGTATTACCTTATATACCTTCATATGCAACTACAATTGATAATAACATCGTTTAGATTATATAATTTCTGTGCCAGAATAACTATATTTAATTCAGTGGCATATCTAATGGGAAGTCGGGGAACCTTTGAGTGGCGTAGGCAAAAGAGTTGGCTGGGGGCACTTTCCCAAAAAAGACCGATTTTTCCTAAAAACATAAGGGGAACCCGTGAGTATAGATATTTTAAAAAAATTTTGGTCCACTAGGGCACCCCCCCCCCCTGCCTACGCCATTCCTCCCCTATTTTGGCCCTAAGGGCTTAAAAATATAATGGTTTATGTTACAGCCTAGATAATTTCAAATGCTAGAAATTCAGTTACCACTATGGTCTAGTTGTCAGGTACGCTGCGTTCGACGTCAACGGACTTGCAATTTGATCAAAATATTTTGTCCTGCAGTATTTAGCTGTGGAATTGAAAGAGGAACACCTAATTCCAATAGGAACCTGTGATAAAAGGGATGCCAACATTTCTCCATTAGGTTTTAGGATAAATTAGGCTCAAAAGAAACACATTGGTGCATTTGAGGTGGTGTGCAACCTTAAAAATGCCCATTTTGACCCTTAAGAATGTTGGTTATTTCCTGAAGTTTTTACAGTTTAGTATTTTGAGCATTCTCTTAAAGTATTAACCCTAAAAGTTGCAGTCCGCGTCCTCAGCTTTCCATTAATACCAAGATTATGGAAATTGGATTTATCTTCAGGGAATGCTCAAAATACTAAAGTGTAAAAATCTCAGGAAAGACCAGCATTCCTACGGGTCAAAATGGGCATTTTTAAGGTTGAACATTACCTCAAATGCACTAATATATTTCTTGTTGGGCCTAATTTACATATTTCACATTCAGTTTGCCTAGTGCCGCGGGGTCTCCAAAAAGTTCGAACTTTTAAGACATCGCCTCTTAAAAAATGTTAAAACATTTTTTGAAAAATGATTAATGGTGCTCGGACAGTTCTTTATCTATTCTTATCCACTCCGAGCGCGTAGCGCTCGATCTCCTGGTACTTATTTAAATTTCAAATATTAATTATTTTACAATTTAAATTCAAAATACTTGTTAACCAATATTGTTTCTGTTACTTATTGAATGTGCCTATATTTGTAGATAAAAAACTTTTACTTTAATTGTACATTAAAAAAGGCAGTGTGAAGAATTAGACCGTTCGGTTTTATACAAGTGTATGAAACAGCTAAAATTTATGAAAAATTTGAAATAATTTTAGGAGATACCAGCAGTCGCATTTGTGTAAAAATTAGCTTTTTTTTCACATTTCAAAAATTACTCGGTTCATTTTTAAAATATATAATTATGAAAATTTTATTAATAAAAATCGACCGTTTGGTATATCCTACAAATATTTCGACTGTTTCATAAATTTCAGATGTTTCGCTTGTATAAAAACCGAAAAGTCTGTTTCGTCGCAATGTCGTTTTGTAATGTACAATTTTCTATGTTTCATAAAACTGCAAAGCAGTTTAAAAATATCCAGTGTATGAAAAAATTTTAGGGAAAACTTTGATAGCTAAAATGAATATTACCATCATTTTCAGCACAATAATTAACGCTTAAACAATACCCATATTGTAAAAATTTTTCAATTTTTAGGGGGTAAGCCCTAATTTGTAATTTTTACAAAAATAATATCACCATCGTGTTCCTCATATTCGAAAAATCCCAAGTACAAAAAATCAGATCATTATGAGATGATTTTTTTAAAAGGTGTTTCAAAAACAAAAAAACAACCAAAACTCAAAAAAGCCATACTTAGACAAAATTTATCGAATTTAAATTTTTCAGAAAATTTTTTCTGTAAAAAATTAACCCCTAAAGCCACTGGAGGGTGTGACACAACAATGGTATAAAAACCAAACAGTACGCAGCTCCGAGGGGCTGCGTGAAATTAAAAGTGATCTCAACTGTGATATGTGTCTTTTTTTAATAGACTTTATATATTAAATAAATTAATAATATTACAAGGTGAGAATTAATTATGGAATACTTTCATGAAAGCATTTTTACGAAATTTGAGACCTTTCTTTGGTTTTTCTAAGCTCTGAACTCGATTTTGCCGTTATTTTGTATCCTAGATCTCGGGTTTAAAATTGTAAGCCATAAAAATGGCGTGCAATTTTTTTCTTTTTAATTGTTTACTTCTCGTGGTGTTAACTTCCAGTGGACAAAGACAAAAAATACCTTCATATTCGAGTTCCTAATGTTGAAATTTTTTCTAAATCGTCTGAATTCTTGTATTCGGGTTTTTCCACATAAGGAACTCAAATCTGAAGGAATTTTTGATTTTGACCATTTTGACCATTTTAAGTTATTACTATAAAGGCTATCTAACAAAAAAGGTCAAATAGTAGGCAATTTTTGAAATTAAAGGACCAGTCCGAGCGGGAAAAAGTTACCGTTTTTTATTGATATTCGGAACGTTCTTAAAAAATGGAGCATTTTTTGTTTTACAATAAATTCTGAATCGTCGTTTTCGAGATAATTGCATATGAAGTTGGTGATTTGAAATTTTGAGTATTACAACGAAAACATGTAATTGATAGTTTTTTTCCTGGATCAATAAAATCTGTATATGGAGAAAAAAATAATTTAATATCCTTGAACATTTAGAAAAAAATAAATACAGCACTTTTTATAACTCGTCGAGGCGAATAAAATGACACCAAAATTATACAGTTTGAAAATTAGCTGGGTTATTGAAACGAAAAATTTCCAAAAATTTTAAATGTTTTCGTTTCAATAACCCAAAACAATTTTCAAATTGGATAATTTTGGTGTCATTTTTTCTTCTCGTTGAGCTATAAAAAATATGATATTTATTTTTCCTAAATATTCATGATTTTTAAGAGACGGTTTCTTGAAAAGTCGAAAATTGACCCAAGTGCCAGGGGACAAAGATTGAAAGTTCTCGCCGGATCCCGTATAGTATTGTTTTTTTGTATACTCGGCTTGTGACTACAAACGCCGTTGGAATTAGCCCATAGCCTTCATGGTTCCGGAGATACGCACTTGGGCCATACGGTTATAATACCATTTTTTACCCAAAAGTGACAAAATGTGCCTTAATTAAACCTGATTTCCATAATCGAGGTCTCGTTGCAAAGCTGGTGATCTGCACTACACAATGAGTATTAAATTGCCCAAAAACACCATGTTTTCGCTGAAAAAATTACATTTTTCTCAAAAAAGTCCCTAAAATAGAAATCCCAAAAATTTCTTTGAGAACACCAAAACCTATAATAGAATTTGAGCAGGATTAGGTTCTGATATATAAAGCGGCAGCAGGATCTCCTATATTTTTCTTTACCGAGGCTTAAGTTTAGGTCCGAGGCTTAAGCTTAGGCCCAGGTTTAGGCACGAGCTTAGGCTTACGATTAGTCCCGAGGCTTAGGCTTAGCGAGGCTTAGGCTTAGTTGTTCTTAGGCTCGAGGCTTAGAATTAGGCCTAGATTTAGGCTTAGACCTAGGCTTAGGTTTAGGCCCGAGGCTTAGGACCGATGCCTAGGCTTATATTTGGAACGAAGCCTAGCGGCTTATGCTTAGGGTTAGGCCCGAGTTTAGCTTGGGTCCGGTTTAAGCTTACATTTGGTTCGAGGCTTAGTGCTTATCTTTAGGCGTAGGCCTATGATTAGGCTTTGGCTTATCTTTGGGCTTAGGCCCGAAACCTAAGCTTAGGCTCCAGGTTTATGTTTATGCACGTGGCTTAGGCCCGAGCTTAAGCTAAAGTTTAGGCTTAGGCGAGGCTTAGTTTTTATCTTAGTCTTATGCGAAATTGAGGCTTAGTCTCCAGTCTTAGGCCTGAGTATTAGGCTTAGACTTATGCTTAGGCTTCTGCTAACTGTAGCTAAGCTTAGCTTAGGCTCGAGATTTAGGCTTAGAATTAGGATTAAATTTAGAATTAAGCTTAGTCTTTTTATTTATATTTATTCTTAGGCCCGAGGCCTAGGCTTATTCTTGGGCACGAAGCTTAAGTTTAATCTTACACTTGAGTCTTAGGTTTGGCTTTGGTCCGAGCTTAGGCTCGAGCTCAGGTCCGTAGCTTAGGTTTAGGACTGAGGCTTATGTTTGGGCCCCGGATTTAGGCTTACGTTTAATCTTAAATCTTACGCTTGAGTCTTAGTTTTAGGCTTTGGTCCGAGCTTAGGCTCGAGGCTTAGGTCTGTAGCTTAGGTTTAGGCACAGACTTATGCTATGACCAGAGGCATAGGCTTAGACTTAGGCTAAAGTTTAGGCTTAGACGAGGCTTAGGCTTATGTTTATCTTATCTTAGGTCTATTTTCATCTTAATCTTTGCTAGAATGAGGATAGGCTTAGGCCCGGGTCATAAGCTTACGCTTATTCTTTGGCTTAAGCTTATGCTTAAACTTATACTTAGGACTTATTTAGGCTTAGGCCTACGCTTAGCATTAGAAATAAGCTTACGCTAGGATTAGGCGTATGCTTGGTATCTAGGATTATGTTTAGGCCCAAGTCCCTAGACTTATTCTTAGACTTATGCTAAGGTTTGGCTATGTTTTTGGTTTGACTTAAGCTCATGATTAGTCTTAGGCATTGTTTTATGTTTACGCTTAGGATTAGACTTACGCTTAAGCTTATGCTTAGGCTAGGATTATGTTTAAGCTTAGGTTTAGGGCTTATGCTTGGGCCTGAAACTTCGATTAAAGATTAGATTAGGCTAAGGTTTAGGTTTATGTTTAAGCTTAGGCTTAGATTATGCTTATACTTTGGCTTAGGCCGAAGTCTAGGCTGATACTGATACTTTGGCTAAGGTTTAGGCTAGTTTTACACTTACGTATAGGATTATGCTTAGACCCAAGATTAGTCTTAGGTCCGATTTTTTGGCCCGAGGCTTATACTTATGTCTTTGGCTTCTGCTTAAACTTATGATTATCTTTGGCTTAGGCTTAGGTTTATGCTTGGGCACGAAGCATCGGCTTAGGATAAGGCTTAGATTTAGCCTTATGTCTGAGGATTATTTTTAGACTTAGGCTCGATCCTTAGGCCTAGGATTTGGCACAATGCTTATTTTAACGCATGCACTTATGTTTAGACCCCCGGTTTAGGCTTAGACATGAGGCTTAGTTTAGGCCTGATGCTATGGCGTAGACTTAGGCTAAAAAGGTTTAGTTCCGAATCTTAGGCTTTTTAAGTTTAGTCCCGAGTCTTAGCTAGGCTTAAGATTAGGCTTAAGCTTAGGCTTCTGCTTATACTGTGGCTTAGGCTTAGCTGAGACCCGAGTATTAGGCTTAGAATTTGGATTAGTTTTGCTTAGGTTTTGGCTTAGGATTAGGAATAAGCTTACGCTATTCTTAGGCTTATTCAATGATCGGGGCTTAGACTTTGGCGTGAGGCTTATTCTTAATCCTGAGACTTAAGTTTATTCCCGAGCTTATGC
This sequence comes from Acrobeloides obliquus, assembly GCA_034698545.1. Classification (NCBI taxonomy): domain Eukaryota; kingdom Metazoa; phylum Nematoda; class Chromadorea; order Rhabditida; family Cephalobidae; genus Acrobeloides; species Acrobeloides obliquus. The sequence goes on from JAQGBS010004300.1 coordinate 7,699, forward strand.
TTAGAATTAGGCTAAAGTTTAGGCTATCGTAAGCTTAAGATGAAGTTTTTGGCTTCATCTTAAGCTTACGATTAGGCTTAGGCTAAGTCTTAGGCATATGTTTAGGATTAGGCTTACATTTATGCTTATATAGGATTAGACTTATCCTTAGGTCCGAGGCCTAGACTTATTCTTGGGCCAAAGATTAGGCTTTGGCCAGAGGCATAAGTTTAGTCTCGATGATTAAACCCGAGCTATGCTTATGCACATACCCGAGGATTATTCTTAGGCTAATTTAGGCTTAGACTAATGTTAAGCTTAGACCCGAGGTCTAGGCTTATGATTGGGTCCGAAACTTCGGTCCCATGATTAGTCTAAAGTTTAGGCTTAGACCTGATCTTAAGCATAGGCTTAGGATTAATCTTAGGCTTATTTTACTTAGTTTTGCCCGAGGCCTAGGCTAATTTTTAATCTTTGGTTTAGGCCTGAGACTCGTGATTAGGCTTAGTTTTAGGATTAGACTCAATGCTTATGCTTAGGCCTGGACTTAGTACCGAGCTTAGACTTAGGCTTTTGATTACGCTTTAGACAGGTTTGGCTTTGTTTTGTTTCATTAATGATTATGATTAGTCTTAGGTGCGAGGCTTAGACTTAGATAGGTTTAGACTTAGACTAAGGATTATTCTATTTCTTTGCTTTCGGCCAAAGACGAACATGCTCACGATTAGACTTAGGCTAAGTCGTAGGCCTATGCATAGGCTTAGGATTGGGTTTAAGCTTAGACTAGGCTTATAACAGACTTGAGCTAAGATTTAGGCTTAGACGAGGCTTAGTTTAGTTTTTATCTTAGTCTTCTGTGAGACCGAGGCTTTGGCCTGAGTCTTAGACTTGCTTAGGCTTCTGCTTAGACTGTAGCTTAGACCCGATCTTACGCTTAGGATTTGGATTATGCTAAGGTTTAGGCTTAGTTCTACGCTTAGGCTTATTCTTATGCCCGAAGCTTAGGCCAAGAGCTTAGGTTTAGTTAAGTTCGAGGCTTATACTTATGCCTGATTCTTAGTCATAAGTTTAGACCCGACGTTTAGAATTTGGCCCGAGGCCTATGCTTAGCTTCCTTTTGCTTAGAATTAAGAATTTTTAGGCTTGACCTACGCTTAGGATTAGGCTTATCCTTAGGCTAGGCCTATGCTTAGGCTTAGGATTAAGCTTGTCTTTAAGCTTAGGCCCGTGCCTAGGCTTATACTTGGACAAATCTTAGCCCAAATAATTATGTTTAGTCTAAGCTTAGTCCTCAGGTTTAAAGTTATGCATGAGACTTAGGATCGAGGCTTGAGCTAAGGTTTAGGCTTAGACGAGGCTTAGGCTTAGCTTATATCTTAGTTTTCTGCAAAACTGAGGTTTAGACTTCAGTCTTAGGCCCAAGTCTTAGGCTTACGCTTATGATTCTGCTTAAACTTTAGCTAGGCTTAGCTTAGGCCCGAGATTTAGGCTTAGAATTAAGATTGGGCTAGCGATTAGGCTTAGGCCCGAGTCTAGCCTTATTCTTGGGCACGAAGCTTAGTCTTATGATGAGGCTTAAGTTTAGTCTTACGTCTGAGTCTTAGGTTTAGGCTTTGTTCCAAAGCTTAGGCTCGAGATTTAAGCTTAGGTTTAGGATTATGCTTATACTTAGGCTTAGGCCAGAAGCCTAGGCTGATACTTTGGCTAAGGTTTAAGCTTCTACGCTTAGGCATAGGATTATGCTTAGTCTTAGGCCCGAGATTAGGCTTAGGTCCGATTTTTAGGTCCGAGGCTTATACTTATTTCTTTGGCTCCCACGTAAGCTTACGATAAATCTTAGGCTAAGTCTTAGGCTTACTCTATGGATTTATGCTTAGGATTAGACTTTGGCTTAGGTTTTTGCTTGGCACGAAGATTTGGTTGAAGACGAGGCTTAGATTAGCCTTAGGTCTGAGGATTATGTTTAGACTTAGGTCTAGAATTTGACTCGATGCTTATTCTAACGCATGAGCTTAGTTTAGATCCCCGGTTTAGGTTTAGACACGAGACTTAGTTTAGGCCTGAAACTATAGTGTAGGCTAACAAAGTTTTAGTCCCGAGTCTTAGCGTTACTCTAGGCTTAATATTAGGTTTAAACTTATTTTAGGGCTTATTTAGGCTTAAGCTTCTGCTTACATTTATGCTTATATAGGATTAGACTTATCTATGGTCCGAGGCCTAAGCTTATTCTTGGGCCGAAGATTAGGCTTTGGCCAGAGGCATAGGTTTAGTCTCGATGATTAGACCCGAGGCTATGCCTATGCACATACCCGAGGATTATTTTTAGGTTAATTTAGGCTTATATTGATGCTTAGGCCCAAGGTCTAGGTTTATGATTGGGCCCGAAACTTAGGCCTGAGTCTTAGGCTAAAGTTTAGACTTAGTCTTGTACTTAAGCATATACTTAGGATTAAGATTAGGCTTATACTTAGGTTTGCCCGAGGCTTAAGCTTTTTTTATCTTAGGCCTGAGACTTAGGCACAAGATTAGTTTAGGATTAGGCCCGAGGTTTATGCTTAGGCCTGAGCTTAGTACAGGGGCTTAGACTTAGGCTAAGTCTTATGTTTACGGTTAGGATAGGTTTAAGCTTTGTTCTGCATTAATGATATTGATTAGTCACAGGCGCGAGGCTTAGGTTTAGACTTAGGCTACGGTTTATGCTATTTCTTTGTCTTTCGGTCAAAGATGCGCAAGCTCACGATTAGACTTAGGGTAAGTTGTAGGCATATGCATA
>JAQGBS010004301.1:0-10449 GCA_034698545.1 Acrobeloides obliquus
AAGGTTTATTTTGCTTACGTTACTATCCAAATATGACCAGAATAATCCCAATCATCGAGTAAGAAATCGGCTGGGAGACAATGTGTTGTCAGCTTTCTCGTGTTTGACTCATTTCCTTGGGTAGTAAGTTGAGCAATTCCGAGGCGAGCGGCGATCAGACCATTTCCAAGATAGCTAAAAGTTATTTTTATAATGTGGGAGAGGTATTCGTTTGATGTCTCATTAGACTGCAACAGCTTCAGAGCATCTACGTATAAACTTTGTAACCGAGGTGGGACTCGGACAGTGTTTGAATCTGTTGTGCAACAGATTTTCTGTTATATTGTGTTTTACAGTAGAGTGATTCTGTTGTGTTAACGCAACAGAAAAAGCTGTTGTGCACAAGACAACAGGAAAATCTGTTAACACAACAGAAAAACTGTTGCGTTGTACACAACAGAATATTCTGTCGTACAACACAACAGTTTTACACGTTAACACAAATCAACAACAGATTGCAGCACAACAGATTCAAACACCCTTTCTGTGGCTTACTGGGCCAGTGCTCTACCACTGAACCACAAGGTCACATAATCAATAATGATCAAATCCATTTATGACTACATAAAACCAAATTCTACCTGTGTGTATAAAGTTTCACGGGAATCCCAAAAATATTGATCGTATGAGAAAATTCGCTTTCTCCAACCATACTAAAAGCTTCTACCGGGTATTGCGGTGCAAATGTGACTTGAGTAGATCCACCACCAAGGTCTAATGCAGCAATTGTGGCTTTGTTGGCTAAAATAAATTGTTGTAGGCAAAATATAATGAAAAATACTATATACCATTTAGGGCAACATGTCGAAGCTGGTTGGTTAGGTAATTGACAGTAAACCAAGCAAAAACACCTTCGTCAATTTCACTTAGCATGCCAACGGATTCTTCGCCGATTAGAAGCCCACTTTCATCGACTTCATCTTGGACCTATAAAATGCATAGTACTATGTGTAGAGAAGAGTGTATGCAGAGTCGTAACTTTGGCCTAGATTTCAAAATCGGAAAAAACATTTTGATTTTTGCTCAAAATGCTCAAAAATCGATTTTACCAAAAATTGAATTTTGTCCAAAAATTGAATTTTTTGCTCAAAAATCAAAATTGTTGCCCAAGGAATAAAGGTCCCACAATGGAAAATTTTTCAAGTTTCGTGGAAGGGGTAATCGTTATCTTGTGCACGACTTACATGATACAAAATAGTTTCTGCTTTATCATCCGGCAACAATCTCAATCCCGCCGTAGCTTTTACCGTAATTGGTGTATGCTTCCATAATTCTTTTGGCACAGCTTTTTTCGCCAACATTATCAAGTGCCTGATATTTTCGGCGGCCATCTCAGGATTGTCGCAAAATGAAGATAGACCAGGTTTTAGCTTAAAAAAAGAATTTAAAATAAACTACTTGACTAAAATGTTATACCTCTTTAAACGTTTCTTTTTTCAACTCAAACATGCTGTGCTCAATTTCTGGATTATGCTTAAACTTAAACAGATGTAAACGAGTGCCGGTGGAGCCACCATCGATAACGGCTGCATAGAATTTTTTGGTGTCACACTCCTAAAAATGGATTTTTTGTAATTTGTTATTGTTTTTTCGTGCAGGATGAGTAAAAAAGTGCATTTTTGGGGTCCGATAAAATTTTCTGATCCTTTTTTCTTTTCCCAAAAGCGGTCGTTTTTAGCTTTTAGCTAAAAATCGCATTTTTGCGACTTTCTGCTTCAATACACAGGCATTCCCTGAATCAGAAAGTGTTTTTTTCGCTAAAAATATCAAATACGGATTCCCCGCACGTGAATCATATCTTATAAAAAAATTTCTTATCGTTTCTACTTCTTTTTCTTTGATATCAAGCCAAAATTTCAAATTTATGATCAAAAGTTATAATCATACAAATCAAGTGTATAGATAAAAACGGGACATAAAATGGGCACACAAAAAATAATTTTTAATTCTTAAACCCTGAACATGCTTTCTTGATCCTGATTCAAGAAAAAAATTGTGTTTTTTGAAGCGAAAATGGTCAATTTTTTCTCTTTTTCCCTGAATCAGAGAAACATTTTGGGTCAAAAATCATGAAAAAATCGCCATAATTCCGGTTTTTTATACACCCTGTAAATATAAAAATTACCTCCTCTTCCAAATCCGGTGATAAAACTTTCTGAATCTCCGTAGCACATTCTGGATGTTTCCATGCATTTTGTACAGTCCATTTCGCAAATGGCCCAGCAGAATAGTTTGCTGACGTAATTTGAAGAACTAAGAAAACTAGAACAATATTCCTAATAAACATTTTGAATGGTTGAGCTTCTTTTGTTTGTATTACATTTCAAGAATTACTGATGAATAAGCGAAATGACAAACGGAATGTTTGTACAGAGCCTAAAAATTGTCTGTCGAAAGGAAGCGGAAGCAAATCAAGTAGTGCATTAAAAAACGGTTGGACAAACGCCAAAGATCCGTCAGAGAAAAGAATTCTTTTTGATGCACATAAAATTTAAACTTAGAGGGAAAATCGTTTTGTTGCAAAATAGAGATTTTCTCTTCCAGAATTGTGGCGCTACTACACAATAGGGGTTCCACCCACGTGAAAAAAGTTTCAGAATTTTTCTCTAGAAATGGCCCCTCTAGGGGTAAAAATATGCGAGGAATTCCAATTTGACATTTTCAAAGCGAAAAAACGCTTCTCTGATCCAGAGAAGGCCTATGTATTAAATGGGAAGTTGCAAAATGCGATTTTTGCGACTTTCTGCTTTAATACACAGGCCTTCCCTGAATCAAGGAAGTGTTTTTCGCTTTGAAAATGTCAAATTCAAATTCCTCGCATGTTTTTACCCCTAGAGGAATCATTTCCAGAAAAAATTAAAAAAGTTTTTTCACGTGGGTGGCCCCTCTATTGTGTAGTAGCTTCAAAATTGTCAATAACCCAACCCACCATTTGTAGACGTAGAATCCGAAAAAGGGGCTCCGAAAAAACTTAAAAATAAAGTTAGAAATGCAAAATTTCCTTCGTATCTACAGGGTGAAGTAAAAAAAGTACATTTTGTGATTTTTAGATGAATTTGAGACTAGAATTTAAAAAAAACACAATATAGGGGTAATTTCATACGAGGAATTGATTGAGCGCATTCCCGAACCCAAAAAATGCTTTCCTGGACTTGATTCAAGGAAAAAATTGTGTTTTTGAAGCAAAAATGGTCAAATTTCTCACTTTCCCTGAATCAGGATCAGAGAAGCATTTTCCGGGTTCAGGAATGCGCGCAATCGATTCCCCAAATAAAATTTCCCCAGAGGAGGTCATTTTTAGAAAAAATCTTCGATTCAAAATTCATGAAAAAATCACGAAAATTCCTCCTTTTTTTGAGACACCTTTCGCATCAATATGCTACCCTGAATCAAGGTCAAGGAAGAACACCCAATATATTCCATCTAGTATAAAATTAAAATTCTAGAAAATTCGAAAAATTTAACACAAACCAGATCTAGCAGCGAAAAGTGGGACAAGAAAATTCCTTTTTCTTTCTCAAGTCGCGTTATCACCATTACGAAATGGAAAACCAGTTCTCTGCATTTTTATAACTTATGCCCCCATGACGTACACGGACCGACACATATAAACACACCCCCATTTCATTATGTCTTATTTTGGGTTATCAGAAATGGTCAACGAAAGATAGGACGAAGAAAAAAAACTAGGACCTCATGTTCGGCGTCTTGTCTGTCAATCATGTGAATTTCCTGGATGGATGTTGTACTTTCGACGAAAAAAGAACAATGTTCTTAATATCTTGTACTTCTATATTATTTCATGTTATTAGAATAAATGGCTATATTTTATAGTAAACAAAATAAAATTCAGAGTCGATGCAAGTGGACCAAAATTCATCTTAAGGGGGAGTGCAAATTAGGACTCTTTCTTTAAAAATTTTTTTTGAAAAATGATTTTCTAGGAGTAAAAATAGGATGAAAATTAATTGCGCGCACTCCCAATTTGTGAAAACGCTTTCTTGACCCTGGTTCAGGGAAAGAATTGGTGTATTGAAGCGAAAATTTAAAAAATTTTCGTTTTTTATCCACTTACAAAACTGTCAAAAAAATTTTGAATTTTCGAGTAAATACACTTTTTGTAAGTCGATGAAAGATGAAAATATTTTTTAAATTTTCTCTTCAATACACAACTTGTATTGATTCAGGGATAAATTTTCACTGTATTCGTTGTAATACACAGGTTTCAAAAATCGCCAACTTCAAACGCGATTTTCTCGGCAACGATAACGATTCAGGGGTTATCGTAAAAATAAAAAATGCTCCATTTTTCATGAAATTTCCAGATATATAACTATTTCATAATGTTTTTTCGAGATGATTGGTCCTTTAAAAAATTGATAAATTTAGCATTAAAAATCAATTTTTTGTGCCCCTTTTTATCTTTTACACTTGATGTTTATAATTATAATTTTTGATCATAAATTTGAAATTCGGCTCGATGTCGAAGAAAAATGTAAAAATGATAAGAAATTTTTTCAATAGGACAGGATTCACCTCATAGAATTCAAAAAGCGAATATAGTATAAAAAGTGCTTCCCTGGTTCAGTAGCACTTTTACGACTTTTTGCTTCAATACTTCCCTGAACCAAGGAAGCGTTTTTTGAACTAATTTCGTTTTTTGAATTCTATGAGGTGATTCCTGTCCTATTGAAAAATTTTCTTATCATTTTTACCTTTTTCTTTGACATCGAGCCAAAATTCAAATTTATGATAAAAATTAAGTCGTAGAAATGCGATTTTTGCGACTTTTCGCTTCAATACATAAGTCTTCTTTGAATCAGGGAAGCGAAAAATGCTTCCTCTGAATCAAGGAAGCGTTTTTTCGCTTCAAAATTGTCAATTTTGGATTCCCCGCATTTTTTACCCTTAGAAGTGTCATTTCTACAAAGTTTTCGAAAATTTTTTCACGTAAGTGTCCTCTTATTGTGTAGTAGCTCCCAAATTTTTGATCTCCCTAAAATAATTTTTTTTCTCCGATAAAATGATGTTTTACAAAGTTATTCCCTCTTAAATTTTGCATAAATTATTATTTAAGCAACTTTTTTGGAAAACTTTATTTAGGCAGGGACATCCCCTCATTTGGGAAGAGTGGACATCCTTCAACGCAGCCGAGGGTGTCATCCTATTGTCACCTTAGGCTGCAGGTCAAAAAGGTGGGCATCCCCCAACGCAGCCGGGGGTGTCATCCTATTGTGATCTTAATACCCCCGGCGCAGCCTTGAAGCGTATTAGATACTAAACTGTTAAAAGCCCTAAAAGAGGGTATTTTGAACCCCTCCCCACAAATTATCTCTAGAAGAATCTGATTCAGATTATAATTATCAAATGTAGTGATAGCTCATATGAAGAATTAGATGATATATTTGTTGTTTTGGTTCGTTCGTTTTTTAAACTAGTAATAAACTGTCGTTGAAAAAAATTTGTGCAATTTGCTCGAATAAATAAAAAGTTTTCCAAAAAAGTTGCCAAAATAAATAAATAAAGTTGCTCAGTTAAATAGCATTGATTTCTCATTGAAATGGTCCGCTAGTCGACTTTTGACTTCAAGAAAAAATTATAGCCATTTTATGGAAACTTTCCAAATTTTGGTTAAAAATCGAATTTTTGTCCTCAAAAAAGATTTTTGGGGTCATCCATAAATTACGTTTTCAAAAGGGGGGAGGGTCAGCCGAAAAGTTACGCTCACTATAATTTTCCCATTAAAAAGAATTACAAGGTAGAGGGGGTAAAAAATTTTTGGAAACGTAATTTATGGATGACCCCTTTCCGTGAAATTTTTTGGCCAAAAAATTTTCTGAGTGGGCTTGTTCTTTAATCAATAAGCAGAAGAAAAATGAGAAAACGGAAATTTATAAAGTTGAAATGAATTATTATTGTCTGTCAGCAAAAAGAATGGAACAATAGGAAAAAATGATGACAAATACAAAATTTACAATTTAAATAAACCTATAGAATTAAACACTTTGAAACGAACAGATGTACAAATACAAGGTGCCCAAAAAAGGGTAATTATGCGATTTTTCGAGCAAATTTTTGCAAAAATTTTTTTTTAAATTTGTGATCCCATGAGAAGTTTTTCTATGTGAGGAATAATTGCGCGCATTGAAACCCCTTGAAAACGCTTCCCTAACTCTGAATCAACCCAAAAATCGCAACAAAAAAACAAATTTTTTACGAATTCTGGGACAGGGAAGCGTTTTTAAGATTTTCCAATGCGTGTCATCGATTCCTCGCATAGGAAAATCCTCCATAAGGTCATGTTGGAAAAAATAAGGTCATGTTGGAAAAAAAAAATTTGCTTAAAAAATTGCAAAATTACCCTTTTTGGAGAACCCTGTAAAAAGCATTAGTCCAAAAAAGCCCTTTTTACAAAATATACACAAACTATCATAAACTATAATCAGCATCAAACTTCATTAAGTTAATAAGAACTGACTGGTAAAGACAAACATTAATCAAAACTATAGGAAAAATCTTTTTCCCTTGATCTTTCTCGATTGAAGGCACAAATTTTTTACAGTTTTGCAACAGATCATTAACACGATAATACTCCTTCAAATTTCCGGTATATTCTGTTACTTTAAGCTATTTTGAGAAACATTCAAAAAAATTTTTTGAAAAAAAGTTGTCTAACCATGGAATATACCAACTTCTATTTCGCAAACAAAATCAAATCAAGTCAGGTGGAATTCGAACCCGAGACCCTTAGACTCGAATCTTGGAGCTTACCACTGAGTCAAGTTCACGATAAAAATCGGGTTTTTAATTTTGCTTATAATTTAATATGAATTTTTTTCTTTTTATAACAACTTTTTTTCGAAAAAACGATTCACAAAATCCGATTTTTATCATGAACTTGGCTCAGTGGTAGTGCTCCAAGATTCTAGTCTAAGGGTCTCGGGTTCGAATCCAATCTGAGTCGATTTAATTTTGCCTACGAAAAAAGCCAGTATATGCCACGAAACTTTTTTCAAAATATTTTTTTGAATGTTGCTCAAAATAGCTTAAACTAACAGAATATAGAGGTAATTTGAAGGAGCATTCTCGTGTTAAAGAAATGATCCCAGTAAGTTCTCTCAGGAAAAAAAGAAGGGGTATAGCTGGGGGGGGGGCACTTTCCAAAAAAGGACGGTTGAGTGTTGAGTTTGAAATTTCATTTCATAAAATGTGAAAAGCTGTATAGCCTGCGCAAGTTTCAAAAAGATTTGTCCCCATTTTAAAATTGAGAAATTATTGAAAAGATTCCTAGTTTTTTTTCAATAATTTCTATTAAAAAGAGTTTGGCATTTTATTTGCGAAAGAATATGTTTTCATTTAAAAGACCTGTCTACATTTGGGGAGTTGATGCCATGCCATAGAGCACAAAATTTGGAGCATTTTTTGCTTTATGGCACTACTTGAAAATCTAACGGTTAAAAGTTATGAGTGAAACAAAATTGCGAGAAAAAAAATTCAAGTGAGTTTCAACATTGAAACAAAAAAAGAAAACACAGAGCTCTAAATATCTCGACTTGAGTCACTAAGTCGAGACTCAAGTCTCGACTATGCTTGAATGTCGTGAACATTGGCACGAAAACCCTGAATTTTCAATTTTCACTTCAATTTTTTAAATTCAAAATTTTAAAAACTAATCATGCCATTCGACTCTAAACGAGATGAGTAAAATGAGGTATATATTGTAATAAGTTGCTGACGACTCACATGATCGAATGGTTAGTGTGCCAGGATTTGCACTTATATATCTTGGGTTCGAATCCCGTATCAAATTTAAAGTTGTCCAAGTTTCATGAAAATTTTTGCACACCTCTATTTTGGCCTTTAAAACATTTTCTAATCATTTTTTAGTCGGTAAATACCTCTGGAGCTGTATAGTAAGGTTAGGTTTTATAAAAGTTCAAATCACTAGTACTAGTACTATACAGCTCCATAAATATTTATTTATCAATAAATGATTCAAAGTGTTTTAGAGGCTAGAATAGAGATATGCAAAAATTTTCATGAAATTTAGAAAACTTTAAGTTGAGGTGGGATTCGAACCCGAGATCTATAAGTGCAAATCATGGCATACTAACACTCGGCCATATGAATCGTTAGCGTCATTGTACAATATATACCTTCGTTTTACTCTTCTCGTTGAGCTGAGTCGAATGACATGACTCGTTTTTAAAATTTCTAATTTTTACCCAAAAACTGCCGTGACATAAAAATCGCAAAACCATCATTTTTTGCATCACTTTATACATACAAACAATTAGATTTTTGTAACATGGTCAAACATGAACGAATATATAGGCGAGATCAACTCACCAATGAAGCTATGAAGCGACAATGTTTATGGTGTCATAAAATACTAACAACAAACTCAAAATTCAATGATCAGCTTGATGGACCCGTTGAAATCCCGGAAAATGCTTCAATTCGAAGAGCATGGTTATTGGCCATGGAATTGAGTCCTTCTACAAATATTGATAAAGACCGTAGTTTTGTATGCAGTAAGCATTTTGCAAAGAAGGATATTTTCTGGAAAAATTGTTATAACACTTGGATTTTCTATGGAACCGTGCCTTCGAAGTAAGATTTTTTGGAACTAGTATCTATTATGTATCCCACTGAGCGTGAAATTTTTCGAAAAAATATTTTTATCACCATCTGGAATTGACCCCTATAGGGGTAATTTTATGCGGGGAATCCGAATTTCACATTTTCGGGACCTGAACATCTTTCCCTGAATCAAGAAAAGGCTATTTAGGGCCACATTTTTGACATAAATCGCATGCTATACGCCATATAAATAGCCTTTTCTTGATTCAGGGAAAGATTTTCAGGTCTCCAAAATGTGAAATTCAGATTCCTCGCATAAAACTACCCCTAAGAGGGTCAACTTCAGATGATGAAAAAAATTTTTTCGAAAAATTTCACGTTCAGTGGGATACCTAGTCCCAGTTTTTTCCTTTATAAAATTTTTTTGTTAAGATCTCCCCGATCAAAGATTATACAAATCGAAGACAGTCTTCCTTCTTCTAGTAAAATATCTCAGAAACGCAAAAGAAAGGCAAATATGATTGAAAATACAAAAAAGAAGAAAACTGTACAAGTGGAAAAGTTCGGCGAAGATGAAGTAAGTTTGAAGCATTTAAAATGCCATTATTCGTTTTTAGTGTGAGCAAATTTTGGCAACAACTTCATCATGGAAACATGTGCCAATGGAAATCATGTGCGACATACTCAAATTTAATAGTCGTAATGAGATAGAGAAATTTCAATGGGTTTCGAAAAAATGGAATAACATTATTAAAAGTAAGTGTTAGAAATAAAATTATGCCAAAAATTTTTTACATTCCCAACCAGAGGCGAAAAGGTGCCATCACCTACCATCACCCAGGGTGGCATCACTCAAATCACTCATCACCAACTGGGTGAAGTACCCACTATCACCCATCACCCACTGGGTGACAATGGGTGATTCACCTACAATTTTCTCGGGTTTCCTGAGAAAATTCACTCACCCATTTCTTCTTTTATTACTCTTTTAGGAAGCGCACCAGTTCTACCACTCCGTTCAGTTTATCTCAGAACATCCGGATATAAATATCACTACCCTATCATTTCAACGAAAAATTATGATTACTATGGTCCCAATCTCCCACTAGATCCAATTTATATCAAGTCACTAGAAACTTGTATAATTAAAGAAGTATTCTTTGGAATTGGCCACAGCAACAGCCACTTCTATGACCTTGAAAAAGAAATGTCTTATCTACGAATGATACCAAACATTCTTGGACATCGTGCAAAAGTCGATCTGTTCAACTCTTATATCAATGCAGTCAATTCATGTGGAGATCAAATAAAATATCTAAAAGAGATTTTCGAAGAGATTTTTGAAGTCAAACGAGTCGAATTTCATATAAATCATATTTTATTCAAAAATATTTTACAAAATCCAAGTCTTATCGAAGAAGCTGACCTGCCTCTTCAAATAGAAATGAATCACTTGAAAGAACAAAGAAATTTTCATGTACATCCATTGCAGCATTTATAAATCAACGACAAGATATGGGAAGAAGGAGTTATACATTCGAAATTGGTGTAGAATTAGACAATTTTTGTGAAGAATATGTTCAAGTGAGAAAATTGTTTGTCTACAAAATTATGCTAATTTTCAGATGTTTTTAAATACTGAAAACCCAGAAGCCTTCATCAAAGAAATCAAAATTGGTAAGTTTTATTACAGGGTGCCCCAAAAAAAACGAGAATTTTGCCAATTTTTGGGGACATTTTTTTGAAAAAATTTTTTTCTAAAAAGATCATTTCTAGGGGTAAAAATGGCTGAAAAACACGAATCCGGCGTCCAAAAAATTTTTTGAC
>JAQGBS010004302.1:0-10448 GCA_034698545.1 Acrobeloides obliquus
ATGAGCCTTAGAAAATATAGGGTCTATAGGATAATATTCGTAGCTAATAGCCAATGTTACCGAAGCTTCATGTACTGAAGAACCTAAATTTTTATTTTTGAAAGAAAAAAATTACAATAGAAAAAAAATAAATAGCGCGTTTATAAACAAAAAACTATGGTACACAAAAACTTTGAGCACTAAAAGGAAAATTTTTATAGTCCATTTCTGCCGCCAATGGGAAAAAAGTCCGAGCGAGATGGCCAAGTAGTCTCTTTTGGCTCAAAATTTATTGGATCATTTTGTTCAAAAAATTCGATTTTTTATCTTTTTTTAAATCAACTTTTTCCAACTCTTAAACATTTTTTCCTGTTAGTGCCAAAAAGAGATCACAAAATTTGATCAATCATCTTTTCTGCTCTGTCGTCGGCACACCCGGTATATTCGGAAATCCATGTCGTATAGCACCACTCATTTGATTGAAAAGAGCCGTAAAAAGTAAGCTGTTTGCATCTAACATAGGAGCCGATGGAATCTGTGCGGATGAGGGCACCGAAAGTCGAGATAGAGATGGACTAGAAGACATAGTTTGTTGTGGAGGATGGAATTGTTGAGGTAGCATGGGATAAGGTGAAGCTCGGTGATGAGATGCCAGTGGAGATGGTGTAGCGTGAGCTCGTTGAGCCATGAGTTGGGCTAAAAAATTATTTCATTAAATTTTTCTAAAAAAATGTTTTTTTTTGAAAAATTGAAAATTTCGACTTTTTGATAATTTTGAAAAAACGCTTCCCTGACTCAGGGAAGGCCTGTGTATTGAAGCGAAAAGTCGCAAAAATGCGATTTTGAATGCAATTTTTCGACTTTTCGCTTCAATGCACAGGTCTTCCCTGAATCAGGGAAGTGCTTTTTTGCTTATAAAATGTCAAATTCGGATTCCCCGTATGTTTTTACCCCTAGAGGGGTCATTTCCAAAAAAAATTTTCGAAAATTTTTTTATTGGGTGGCCCCCTCCCCCCTATTGTGTAGTAGCTCCCATAATGATGGTGAAATTTTTGAAATTTGGTGACCCAATTTAGCTGTTTTTGATCATTTTTTTTAAATTTTGATTTTTTCCATTTTTGTGGTTTTTTTACTCAGCCTTACCCAATAACTGCTGCTGTATAATCTGTTGCTGTGCTTGCTCAAGCTGTTGAGCTTGCTGCCTCCGTTGCATTTCCATCTCTTCCCTTCTCCTTTTTTCATCCTCCTCTCTCCTTTTCTTCAACTCCGACTCTTTTTGCAGCACCACTTTAGACTGATTGATCAGTTCATGCCTATAACTCGTCAATTCATTCTTCTTTGCTTCAATTTTCTTGATCTCATCCTCGATTTCTTTCAATTGCTCTTTGTCATTTTGGAGCTTTTCCTGGGCATCTCGCTTTTTCTGCTTCATCGCAGTTTTTTGCTCCATTTCTGCTCGGGCACGTTTTTGTTTGAGGCGGATGTATTGGATGAGGATCTTGGTTCGATTGATGGGGTCATCGAAGGGACGTTTTTCTGGAGGGATTTCGAGGGATTCTTCATTTTTGAGGTTTTCTGAGGTCGTGGGGTCTTCTTTTACGGTGAATTTTTCTGATTTTTCAGACATCTAAAATCGGAAAATTTGATTGAGAAAAGCAAAAAAAAATCGGTAAAATTCACGAATTTTGCTAAAATTCATTATAAAATCAGTATATACAAGACTTAGGTACCCCACCCAAAAATTTTTTCGCCAAAATCATCATTTTTTTACACAAAATTATCATTTTCTGAGATTTTTTAACTTGAAAATTGCCATCTTTAAGCTGAAAACCCTCAAAAATGACAATTTTTGGTGAAAAATATGATTTTTGTGAAAAAATTGAAAATTTTTGGGTGGGATATCTAAGTTATACTAGTGTCTACCTAAGTCATACTAGTGTCGAAAAATCAAATTTTGAAAAAATTTCGAAAAATAAAAATTTTAAAGAAAATGACCCCTCTCCAGTCATACGCTTTCTTGTAAAAGTTAGTTGCTGGATGATACATAAATAAAAATCAATAAATCGCGATTTTTGATAAATAAATTTTCTCCAAAATTGTGGACACATAATTAGGTCACCAAATTGCTAGAACACATATGATCGATTTTTTCTTGACAATAACAATTGTCCCCAGACAGGTTTCCAAAACAATTTCCTATCTCATCGCTTGGTTACACACTCGATCCATCTTTTATGCATCCACGCGTTGTCTCTCATTCGGAACCAATATTAATTATCAAGTTTTCGTTTTAGTTTACGGCACACTTCAAATTTATATCGGCTGGAAAAGTTAATGAATAAACTGTGGATACCTCATATAAAAGAACCCTGCTGTCAAATTCCTTCGGAATCGTGTTTCCCATGTCGAAAAACAATCGTGTACAAAAAATTAGTAAATTTGAGCAACTTATATGCACGTAATACAAAAATCCACTTGTTGTATCCCAACTTTCTAGGCGTCATAACTTTTTACCTTTAAAGTTTTGCAATAAGATCGACATACCAAAAAATTCGCCAGAAACCGTAGTTTTATAATATAAACAAGATATAGTCCATATCAGCTAGAGTGAAAAAAAGTTGATTCAACATGACCCATAGCTGATTGGCTAACGTGCTCGGCCTTCACTTATAAGTCGCGGGTTCGATCCCGCGTCCAAAATTCATTTTATAATTTTGTTAAAAAAATTATGTTGAGCTGTATAAGCGGATAAAATTACCCCCCCCCCATTTTTAGGGGTAATTCTATGCGGGAAATCAATTCTGTTTACGTAAATAAATTGATTTTCGCTTTAATACACCGATTTCTTCCCTGAATCAGGGTCAAAGAAGCGTTTTCACAATTTGGGAGTGTGCACAATCGATTTCCCGCACAGAATTACCCCTAAAATGATCATTCTAGAAAAATGTTTTTCATGAAATAGTCTATAATTTATACCCCACTTTAAGACACTATAGAGTAATAGCTTTTTAAGGATTATACAACGGAATAAGATTGATCGTCAAGCATCTTCACAACAATTTTCTTGAATGTGAAATTTTGAACGGAGACAAGAAAGGCGACCACGTGTTCATTCTACGGATATCCTGCACGACCGGAGAAGGACACTTTCCGTTTATTTTGTGCCGACGCCAGATCCCGATAAAGCCATGCTATGCGAACGATCAACAAAAGTCAAGGAATAACGCTCGATTACGTCGGTATCGAGTTGACTAGAGCTGTCAAAAAAGTGACAAACTTGTCACTTTTTGTGAAAATTGTCACAATGTGTGATAAAAAATTTTTCACTTTTCACTAATTTTTTGCTCTTTGATAAGTTCGACAGAAATCCAGACAACGAAGAAATTTATTATTATAGCCTTTTTGGCTATTACACATTTGCCCTTTTTTAAATTTCAACATTTGCCCTTTGTTGATAGTCGAGGGTTCGATCCCGCTAGGGTCGAAAATGTTTTGAATCGACCAAAAAAATTTCGACCCTAGCGGGATCGAACCCTCAACAAAGGGCAAGCGTTGAAATTTAAGAAAGGGCAAACGTTGAAATTTAAGAAAGGGCAAATGTGTAATAGCCGCCTTTTTAGCCTAAAAAAAATAAATTTCTATGTTGTCTGGATTTCTGTCGAACTATCAAAGAGCAAAAACTTAGTGAAAAGAAAAGTGAAAAACTTTTTTGTCACAAATAGTGACAATTATCACAAAAATTGACAAGTTTGTCATTTTTTTGATAGCTCTGTAGATTTGACGGATGAGGTCTTTTTGCATGACATACGTTGCATTTTCGAGAGCCAGATCATGGGACTGAGTCAAGGTGTTTGTGAATCTCGATAAAGGAAATTGGTCGCAAAATATGATATGGAAAGAAGTGCTAAGTTGAAGCTCTATTATTTCTTTATCTTCGCTTTTTTATTTTTGCTCCTTTTTATTTTTTGCCGCATTCTGTACAAACAATCAAGAAAAAAATTTCAAAAAATATTATTGGCTGAATACAAGTTTGTTGTTTGAAACTCAGACTCAGAACAGTATCCATATGATTCTGTTACCGTGTTTAACAGATTACGAAATTTCTCTATCATTTCTTCAAAATTTGGTCTGCTCACTGGCTCTTTATTCCAGCACTGCAGCATTATCTCATACACTTCTTTCGGTGTTTCTTCTGGGCATTCAAGCCGGCTTCCTTCTTGCAAAAATTCTAACATTTCATCATTATTCATAGTAGTGTATGGAGTTTTTCCGCCACTGAAAATTTCGTACATAAGCACCCCGAATGACCAAACATCGGATTTTTCGGAAAATTTTCTTTCTGTCATTGCTTCAATGGAAAGCCATTTCATGGGAAGTTTCTTTTGGTGTGATGCTTGGTAGATTAGGGAGTCGTCGCAGGTGCAGCAGAGGCCAAAATCGGAGATTTTGGCTGTATAATTTTCGGTGAGAAGGATGTTTCGGGCGGCTAGATCTCGATGAACCATTTTTTTAGAAGCTATGTATTGCATGCCTAAAAAGAAAATTTCATTTCACTCAAAAACGGTAATTTTTGACAACAAAATCGATTTTTGAAAAAATTCCATTTTCTCCTCCCCTCCCTGCACGAAAGGGCTCGTGGTGGGAGGGGATTTTGAGTGAAGGGAGAGGTAAATTTAAATAAGTTTACCCCTAGCAATTTGCCACAAAATCGAAAAAATCTCCTTCAAATTCATCTTTTCTTGCTCATTTTCTTTCCTTCTTTTCACTTCGCTTAACAAATCTCCGGTCGCCAATTCAAAAATTGCACATGTTCTCTCTCCTCCATGTATATACCATCCTAAGATAGCTATGATGTGTTCATGATAGCCCAATTTTTTCATTATGTCAATTTCTTTTAGCAACATCTCCTCTTCATCATTTCCATATTTCCCTGCGATTTTTATAGCAATATTACAGCTTTGAAAACGTTGAGTTTGAATTGATTTATGGAGAAGATATAGGGGTGATGGACCTTCTAAATGGGCTTGGTAGACAGTGGAGCTGAAACCTTTGCCGATAGGGTTTGTAAAATTGATTTGTAGCTTATTTTCATCTATCAGATAAGGGTCTTTTTGTTCAGGATTATGATGGTTTGGTAATTTTGATAGTCTTTGCATTGAAATTTCGAGATCTTCCAATTTGGCTTGATGTTTCTTTTTTCTATACCATCTTATTATAACAATAATACTTATTAACATCCCTACTATGAGTATGGATATAAAAGTGTATAATATAATGAGCCAAGTGTAGGATTTTGGCGGCTTTTTAGAGGGAGTCGCAGTGAAATTTTGAGCGATGGGTTGCCAATCTGTGCAACAAATACGACTTTTTGATGTCATGCCAGCATATTCTACAAAGAATTATTTTCACTCAAATTTTTAAAAGTGGACCCCCTCCAAATTAGGGGTGTGAATATTTCTTGACTAGATTTACTCTTTCTGTGTGTTCCCTTGGGGACACGGGGGCGGAAATTAAAAAATAACTTTTAGGCGCAGGATCGAACCCGCACCCTAAGGTCTTATGATCGGGGATTTTTTTCTTCGAAACTTCGGATCTCGAGGGATACCCGCCCCTGGTGCCTCTTCCCTACGCCATTGGGGAGGGGGGAGCAGGGCAAATTTTTGAAAATTTCTATGCCCCCGAGAGAAATCCTGATTACGGCACTGGGAGAAAATTTGAGAAGAAACCATCATGCTCTTTCATGATTATTCATTTTCATGATAATTTTGCTCAACCTAAACTTAGAACCACAATTTTGGGATCTCATCAGGGTGGTTCCATACTTTTGGCTACAATTGTATGAAGATTCTTACTTACCGTTACTATACGGTTGATTAGCAAATACTTCCACATCTCTAGTGGCGCAAGGGCTTTCTTCAGAGAATGGCGAACCATCATCATTATAATAAACAGAGGAGTGCTTATACCTGGTTGTTCAATAAATAAGGCGCTTTTGAGATTTGGGGCCTATCTTTGCGAAAATGACTCCTCCGGGGATTTTCTATGTGGGGAATCGATCAAAATCGAGCATTTTCAAGACATGAAAACTGTTTTGATTTTTTTCAATTTTTTCCCAAAGGGTCGAAAAAATCGAATTTTCAAAAAGTTCTCCAATCGGCTGATTTTTTGTACTCGGAGGTCTTCGACTTCGAGAATTAGAATCTGAAGAAATTTTTTGATTTTGAACGCAGGAAAGGGTCAAATCGACTAATTTTAAGATCGGTCTAATCTTTAAATTTAGCATAAAATGACTATAACTTTTTTCGAAAATGGTCATCAAGGGGCCATTTCAACGCGAGATTTTATGAGGAACAACTTTGTAGAACACCATTTTCCCGGGAAAACTCATTTTGGTTGTTAAAATTCGATTTTTGACCAAAAATCGTGAAATTTTGCTTGAATCAGGGTCAGGGCAGCGTTTTCACGGTTCAACAATACGCGTAATCATTCCCTGCATAGAAAATTAGTCAAAAATTGGAAAATCAGTCAAAAAGTGGAAAATTTGTCACAAATTGAATAACTTTCAAAAATTGAAAAATCCCGGAGGAGTCACTTGCGCAAAAATAGGCCTCAAATCTCAAAAGCACTTTATTTATTGAACAACCCAATACATATAGATAGACGATGTTGTGGCTAAATGTAAATCTGACGTATTCAATTTTTTAACAATAATGTAAGCATCAATAAATACAAAATGCCCAATGTTGGGTGCAGCACTTAGTCCTTCTTGATCAGAGGAGAGGCTAAAAATTAAATTGACAAAAATGACGCAAAATGTTTTGAATGTTTATAATAACATAGAAATTTTTTCGTGCTTCGAAAATGTGCACAATCAATTCCGCACCTACGAAAACCTCTAGATAGTCGCTTTCCGGTGAAAATTCGATTTTTAATTCATTTTCGCGTCAATACACCGAATCTATTTCTTGAATCAGGATCAAGGAAGCTTTTTCATTCTTCGGGAATACGCTCAATCGATTTCCCGCATAAAATTACCCCTATATGGGTCCTTTTTAGACAAAATTTTCGGGCCCAAAAATCATGCTAAAATTTCGCGAATTTTTGGAACAACCCAAGAGAATGATTTTAGTCCTAAACTTACTGAATTTGTACTCCATCTATTAACAAGTTTATATCCATCTGATCAGCATTCAATATTTGGTAATTTTGGCTTGAAATCACTGTGAGTGTATCCTTATTGTCAGGGTCGTCAAAACCCGCTGAAATATTTGCTCGTAGTTCGTTAAAAACGATCCCATCTTTTGTAAACCAGTCGATTATTGCATTGAATCTTCTACATGTTTCTAAAATGCATTTTTATTTACTTTTTAATAAAAAATCGGCACAAACGTTGTGGGGTTTGTTCTGGCGAGTTTATTGAAGCAGTATTTATACAACATGTTGTCCGTTTAAATTCAAGCTCATCTAAAAACAAACTATACAGCCAAACCTCGATATAACAGCCCCCAAAAACCTATCCAACAAAAATTAATCCTTACTTCCATAAACGAAACTTCACAAGGAGTTAAACTTTTTCTCCCAAAATTTAAAAAATTATAAGGGTCCCCTTCTTACATAGACAAGGGAGACAGTCGGGTGTAACGTAACCGGAAGATAGCTCTCATTTTGTGGAATTTTTAGAGCTCGGATTATTACCACGCCAAGAACGTGGAAATACAGGTAATATGGCATAGGGCAAAAGTTTTTGGACCTGACCGGGACTCGAACCCGGACCTCCTGGCTACTGTCCAAATGCACTACCATTGTGCTACCAAGACCTACAACTTGTAATATTACAACTTGTAGGTCTCGGTAGCACAATGGTAGTGCACTTGGACGGTAGCCAGGAGGTCTGGGTTCGAGTCCCGGTCAGGTCCAAAAACTTTTGCCTTATGTCATGTAACCGGAAGAGTTTTGAAGCCTAGGGCTAAGCCTAAGGTTAAGCCTAAGCCTAAGCCTAAGCCTAAGCCTAAGGCTAAGTCTAAGCTTAAGCCTAGGGCTTAGGCTAGGCTTAACCTTAAGCTTAGCCCTAGGCTTCAAAACTCTTCCGGTTACATGGCACAAGGCAAAAGTTTTTTTTGACCGGGACTCGAACCCAGACCTCCTGGCTACCCAGAATCGTTTTCAGCGCAGAAAAATACTAACAATGTCGAAAGTTTTGTCAAAAATCAATTTCTATGGCCAAATATCAACATTTTAAAATGAGGTAGCATTTTTGAGGCCTCAATTTTGTGAAAAAGTCTGGATATTGACACGAAAACATGAGTTACGCTCAAAAAGTCTGATGTTTTTTCTTCTTCGGATTTTGACAACAGGAGCCATAGCCCCCACCCCTAGCTTATGCTTACATTCATAAAAATCTTCAGGAGTGCATTGATTAGACCAACCGTTAGACCAACCATCAAAATAGTACCCATTTGTACTCTTATCCAAAACATTTCCTTTATAAAAACTGAGTTTTCCGATAGATTCAGGGGAAATTGTATAATTTCCGTTTATCCCAAATCCTATTTGGCTAATTCCCGGCACACTTATTGCAAATTCACTTTCATTAAAAATGGATATATTTTGAGTTAATGAGTTAGGATTAAAATCAATATCGCTATCAAATAGCGCATCGGTTAGGAAGAACAAGTGAAAGTCATAACCCGGTATATGATTTGATATAGAAATATTAGTTATGTAAAAAAGTGTGGTGCTGTTTTCTGGACTGTATTGGATATTGGCGGATACATTTGATATATGGCCAGTAATATTGATATGATAATTAACTGAAAGTGTTGAGCATTGTGATACTTGGTTTACTAAAAATTTTTTCTAAAAAATACAACGAGGAACGAATCTACAGGGTGATTGAGCATATCCCGAGGAAAAAGAAGGTCTCGAAAACGATAAAACCTTATTACATGCGGTCTTTTGCAACTTTCTAGGCATATCACACCGTTTTATGAGTATATAATTAAATATTTTTTAAATAATCTGAGTATTGAAACGAAAATTTAAATTTGAAAGGATTTTTTGAAAAATTCCGCCGATCGATAGAGCGCATCAAATAACGGTAGTACCCAAAATTTTTTGCACATGGCAAATCCACCTGTGTTCATTTCCACATGAGCAAATGAGCACACTTGCATTTTGCCGTGTGCAAAAAAATTTGTTCCCCATCTGGTATTTATAGGGTCAGATATAACGGTTTCGAGATAATATTAAAGCCTTTTTAATTACCTTCTGGAGCAATGGGTATCCGTGTTGTTGTTATAGGTCCTAATTGGTTCAATGGTTTCCAGTTAGAACAACAAATTTGACTTTTTGTTATTAAGTTATTTTCTAAGTAATTATAATATATTACCGTATTTCCTCTAAAATAACACCCCTCACAAAGGAACATCCCGATCGTGACTACTCCATACGCCAATTTTTTACTCATGGTAGGGGTCAGGGCTATATCGGAACAAAACTGGAACAGGACAAAAAGTATGTTCCCGAAGGGCAGGCGTCATAATTATTTGTTTAATGATGCAAAAAATTTTTTCAGGACCGGAGCTCCACTAGAGCAACATAAGTTTTTCAGCTAGATAAAAAGATGTCTTCAAAAGACTCAAAGTTCCGGTCACGCAAACAAGCACGCAGGGATGCGGACCAGAGCTTTGAGTTTTTACTTCGCGAGCTTTTCTTATCAACTTCAATACGCGCGTCACCACGAGATCTCAGAAATGGTAAACCGGATTGTCATGCGGCCTTTTATTTTAGGTAGTGGGTAGATGTACAAGAAGCAAAATAAATGAAGTACCCCTAAAAACGCTTTAAAAAGCTTAAAGTATTACCAAAAATCTCAATATCTCCATTATCAAAGAAGGCCGAAACAATGTTATTAGAACATGGATTTTCTTTAGAAAATGGTGTATCATCATCCATATAAAAAATTCCATCAAAATATTTAAGTACAGTCGAGTCCCAGCTTCCTATATACATAAATGACCCATTTGGATAGATAACACCAGGAATAAAATCCAATGATATCAAGTTTCCAAGTGAAAGAACACAGACATCAAAGCTAAAATTTGTGGGGCATAAGCGTTCTTTGAAGCTTATTAGCCATTTTCCAGCGAAAATTTTAATTTTTTAGGTAACAAACTACAGTAACGCCCCTATACCTAAAAATTGTTTTCAAAAAATGGTAATTTTTCAAAACTCAACACAGTACCACCCCCTCCCCCGTTCCTGGAGTTATGGCTATGCAACAGTTGCTAGGTATTCTCCAAAAAAGCTAGGCTTCTTCCTTTTTTCCCTGCTAGCTGCTAGGTATCCCTCTCTAAGCCATAGTTGAGCAAGAGGTCCAGAAATGGACCCCCCCCCCACACCACCCTAGAAAAAAGTTTACATAAAACTCGAAAAAATAATTGCACAGAAAGTTTTATTATGGTCTCTAG
>JAQGBS010004303.1:0-10448 GCA_034698545.1 Acrobeloides obliquus
ATGTTTTAGTCTATAATGTTTGACGTTTCTTTTTATCAGCGAGAAATTAGGCTCAAAGTAAATTCATTTGACTGATTGTTAGCCTCTAGAAAATAGGTGACGTTTCTTTTTATCAGCGAGAAATTAGGATCAAAGTAAATTCATTTGACTGATTTTTAGCCTCTAGAAATTAGGTGACGTTTCTTCTTAATAGCGAGAAATTAAGCATAAGTCGATTCAGATCAATGACCAGAATTCCGGATGCATAACGAATTGACTTTTTGACCCTTCTACCATACATTTCGGGATAGTGTAACAAGAGGGGTCGAGAGGTCAGTTTTATCGAAGTGCTTCAGATTGATCATTTGTGCCATGGAAATCGTTCGTCATGGCCAGAAGTGGTAATTATTATTATGTTTTATCGAAAGAAGTTGATATTAGGGCTACACGTGTACAGAATGTCCCAGTAGGTTCTGATCTCCCCTAATTTGAAAATTTCTCGGCCGTTTTGAAGTCTTTTTCGACGCGGTTTTTTGCAGGTTGTAACTCAGATAATTCTGTACAACGTAAAGCGTCCAAAATTCGCATAATTTAATATGCAAATTTTTCACTTTGAAGATTTAGAAGCGAGATTTCTCCATGACGCAGAGTCGCCAGGAATTTACTTTTTTGTTATTCTGATTGTCTATTACACCGACAACAACATACAAAAAACCGCATCAAAAAATCTTTTAATACGAAAACGTTAATTGAAAATAAAATTTTCTGCTAAGTCAGGATCGCAACCAACTGCACCATCAAGTACATTTCAATAAAACGTTTCAATTTTATTCACTATTTAATGCATTTTTAGCAGAAAAATTTATTTTCAATTAACTATTTCGTATTAAAAGATTTTTTGATGCGATTTTTTGTATGTTGTTGTCGGTGTAATAGACAATCAGAATAGCCAAAAAGTAAATTTCTCGCGACTCTGCGTCATGGAGAAATCTCGATTCTAAATCTTCAAAGTGAAAAATTTGCATATTAATTTATGTGAATTTTGGACGCTTTGATGGTACGTTGTGCAGAAGTATCTGAGTTACATCCTGCAAAAAACCGCCTCAAAAAAGACTTCAAAACGGCCAAGAAATCTTCAAATTAGGAGAGGTCAGAACCTACTAAGATAAGAAAAGGCGATTACAATTGTTTTTGTCCTTATTAAACTATGTAAACAATGATCATGCCCGGATTCTTTTACTAGTGAGATAAAATTTGTCACCGAAATTTTTCGGACTTTGTAATTAAGAACATGAAACCGCGTGACTTCTGCCATCCACATTTTTCTTCCAAACAAAAAAACAGCGAGTGATGTAAACACAGCTATTGTATTATTATAATAGATGTTCTAGGGGTCAATATATCATATCTGATCCGGGGTCAAGATCTTAAAGAATTTGGCGATCATGAAATATTGTTATTTCTGTTGTTTTTGTTAAGTTTCGAATAAAATTTGATCAAAAATTTGTTTAATATATAAGAATTCAAAAAATCCGGATAATTTCTGGACACCCTGTAGATAGAATAGATTTGCAAATTCAAGGTTTTCATCATTGTGTTTCCGAGGAAGTGCGAATTTTTCCGAAAAGGTAATTTGGCGGAGAAAACTTGGCTCATAGGACCGTTTGCAAAATTGAGAATGCCACAGCGCTAGTTGTTGGTCATTTCTAAAGACCTTACCTTAAGTCTTGTTTTTTAAAGACATCGATTAAAGCACAGGTATTAATCTCTAGCTGTGGATTTATCGCTATCTGCGGATAAACCCGTAGCTGTTTTTTGTGGATGGCAGAAGTCACGCGGTTTCATGATCTTAATTACAAAGTCCAAAAAACTTTGGTGATAAAGTTCATCTCACTAGTAAAAGAATCCAGACATGATCAGATGTTTACATAGTTTAATAAGGACAAAAAACAATTGTAATCGCCTTTTTTTATCTTTTAGCGATCACTGTTTCATTAGCTTACATATGATCATTTAGCTATCTTAAAATTTTTTAGAAATTTGAAAAATTCTTAACAAACTTTTGCACCGCACATAACGTTTAGTACCTTTATGTTTTTTATTGTTTTTACACATTTTTAAGATTTTTCAAAATTTTTTAAACTCATGACTTTTACAATAATCCAAAAATTTTATCAACAAATTTTATCTAATACCCAGATGTGATCAGATGCTTGCATAGCTTATAAGGGTAAAAGGCACTTTTAATCTCCTTTTCTTATCTTTATTTACCATAGTACAGGTGCTCTACTACAACAATCAAGTAATCATCCAACGTCATTGTAAACATAGATAAATGAAATTTTGAGCTATACCTGAATGAACATTTCACACAGCAACAACACGAGGAAAAAAGTCAATGAAAACAAAAACAGTTTGATTTCTGAGTCTTTACTAGAATTTTCTTGAGAAAACTTCTTGCATTATTCGAATTTCTACGTCTCCAAAGTTTCAAAACAATGCAAAAATTCATAAAAAATGTGTAATTCCAGCAAAACAACAAAAAATTGATTGATATAGTGAATTTCTTAACTAAAGTAGGCATCTTTTGAATAAATAACGGCAAATTTGCCTCAGGTACCCCTGGAGCACTTGAATCGATGACGTAGCCAAAACGTTTGTTAATAGCGTAAATGCTCCACAAAATATTGTGGCTGATCCCTATGCAGATGCATCTTTATCTCCATTTGCCGCTTTTTGTGAACCAAATATCAGTATCACTGATGCCAAAATCAATGATTACCTTCGCAAAAGTATAATAGCTTACATTAACGAATATAACGACGTTCTCACATTTTGGAGAGCTTTTGGAGCAGAGAAATATCCTCATCTATTTGTGGCTGCTCGAAAAATTCTGCCTGTTTGTGGAAGCGCTATTGCTGAGCGCATTTTTGCTCTAGTTCGCCGTGTGTTGTTGAAGGATGCAAAGGAATGGATACGGAAACGGTTAAGAATTTGGCAATCATGAAAAATCTTACATGCTTCGAAGATCACTTGAAAGCATAATTTTGTTGGAGCTAGTAGCCTTTTTACCAGCAAGTAACAGTGTTTTTCAACCGGAAAATTTTTTCTAAAAGTTACCCTATTACCCCTAATTTGATGTGGGGAATCCGAATTTCGCATTTCCGAAACGTAAAAACGCTTCTTTGACTATGATTCAGCGATTTTAGACCTGTGTTTTTGAACAAAAATCGAAAAAAATTTGGTTTTTTACCAGAAAATCGACTTTTCACAGGTTTTTCAATGTGAAAAATCGTTTGCAAGCATTCATTGTATAATAAAGATAATCAAAAAGTTAGGAACATGTTACATCGTTATATTGTTATAAATATATCATTTATTAAAACAACAAGAACATAACAACAATAAACACAGAGATAACTACACAAATCATCATTGAATACAAGGATAAAACATTGAAATTTGACTCCATAAATGGTAAAATACATTATTTC
Source organism: Acrobeloides obliquus (assembly GCA_034698545.1). Classification (NCBI taxonomy): domain Eukaryota; kingdom Metazoa; phylum Nematoda; class Chromadorea; order Rhabditida; family Cephalobidae; genus Acrobeloides; species Acrobeloides obliquus. The sequence continues at coordinate 3,474 of JAQGBS010004303.1, forward strand.
GAGCTCCGAATCGCTCTCGCCAAGCAAACTCACGAAGATTGCAAACGATTTTTCACATTAAAAAATTAAAAAACCTGTGAAAAGTTGATTTTCTGGTAAAAAACCAATTTTTTTCGATTTTTGTTCAAAAACACAGGTCTAAAATCGCTGAATCATAGCCAAAGAAGCGTTTTTACGTTTCGGGAATGCGAAATTCGGATTCCCCACATCAAATTAGGGGTAATAAGGTAACTTTTAGAAAAAAATTTTCGGGTCGAAAAAACACTGTTACTTGGCTGGGCAAAAGGCTACTAGCTCCGAATTTTCTTTAATTTTTTCGAATTTTAAGAGTCAAATGTCTTGACCGGTCCTCTAAGTGTTAACATTAATAGATAGAAATTAAAACCACTTTTTAGTCAGTCAATCGCTTCAATTACACTTCCAAGAAATTTGCTCAAAAACGATTTTATGAAGATCCAAAAGAGTAAAATTATTTAAATTTTTATTTGTCAATATAAGGGCACCAAGGCTACGGGGCTACTTCCAACGGCGATTTTTACTTACTCACCGAGTATATAAAAAAACATTTCAGGTCGAGGACGGGCGAAAACTTTTATTTTTTGTTGCCTGGGACCTTCGACTTCTCGAGAAAGTATCTCTTAAGCTCTTGAAGCTTTTATACAGGGTGTCCCATTTAGAATTGGGTGTGGGTTCATTTGGGATAATCTGTAATATTATAGCTTTCTTAATATCACTGAAACATTTCTTGAATTTGATGCCTACCCACCACATCTTCCAGCATACAGATTTTGGAAAGATTATAAAAAGGATATTTCTCTAATGTTTTCATTATCTGAAGATCTAGCTAAAATCACTGCAGAATATGCAAAGTCATTTCTGTAATTTTTTAAAAAGAAATTCTTTTATAAAATTTATAGGCCTTCAGAATCTCACATATTATGTGTACATACTAGGCGTGGAGATTTTATAAATCATAAAACTTTATTAGAAAGCAGGAAGAATTTTGTAGAACAAGCTATTGAATATGTTGGTTCATTTTTAAAAGTAAAAATATTCAAAATTTTCATTGTAATTAGCACTTTAGACAAGATTTATGCAAGAAATTACGTTAGTTTTATTAGGTACAGATTGGAAATTTATTAATAGTATAAAAATTAATAAGAAAGTGAGTTTTGAAACAATTGTTTTGTTCGTGCGCACGAGGTCAATCTGGCATTTCAGCGCTATTTGGTTTAGGTCCATAGTTTACGAGTCTCAAATAAACAGGCACATATGAAGGGGAGCAAGGGGGTCTACAGACCCCCTCCCCCGAAATCGAAAAAACGAAAAAATTTTTACTAATGTTCTCCCTTATGTTTTCACTAATGGTCCCCTTAAAGGAGACTAAGGGGTATAGACAGGGCCATAGGAGCTGAGAAGTTTTGGGAGGCCCCAGCCAAAAATTTTTTAAAATCATCCTCCTGACGTTTTTTTTCGAAAATTTTCCAAAATTTTGGGCAAAAACATAAGCGGGGACTAAGACAATTTTTTTCGATTTTTCAATTTTTTGTAGAAGTTTTTTTAGGAGGAAAAATTTTGCTAATATCTGCTTGTTCTTTTGTTGGATTATTTTTCCTAGTGAACATAATGAAATAACAAATTCGAAAAAATAGCAGATTTTTGTTGAAAAAATGGAGAAAATTTAGACAATTTTGGTGAAAAATCATAATGGAGGATCATTAGGATTTTTGAAATTTGTTTCAAAAATTTCCGGAAAAACATAAGGGACCCTTATGTTTTTTTCAGCCTTCATTCGGGTTTGGGGGCCCGGGCCTCAATGCGCGTACGGGCTTCGGTATAGACACCTGCTCGAAACTAGATCCTCACTACGAGTCTACAAATAGAAAAAAATTACACACAATTTTCTAAAAATGACCTTCTAGAAAACAATTTTATGATGGGAACACGATGGTGGTGTTATTTTTGAGGAAAAACACTTCCATGGAAAAATTAAATTTCTTCAATTTTCTAAAACGCGGAAAAATGTGCATATTTCGGCGAAATTCAATTTTATCAAACGTGGAAGCGTTTTTCTCGAAAATAATATCATAATAGTTACTGATATAATTTAAAAAAAGACAAAAATTCCAGACTTGTTCTTAAAATATCTATGGTCCTATATTCATGTGATACTATGCATTTTTCTATCGATTTTTCTAAGCCCATAACTCGGTCCAGAAGTTGATTTAGGACCTCATCAACCACTCATTTGATAGCTCTAGGTCTCCTCTACAAACTTTTCAAATACACATATACTCGATTCTTTTTCTGAAAAAAGTTACTTTACTTTACTACAAGTAAATCGTGTTCCCTACATAAAATTACCTCTTAGGGGATCATTTTTGAGAAAATTTTGAATACAATTTTAAGATTTGAGACTACGTTAAGTGCTGCCCCTAAACCGAAACATTGGATTGGCAAGAAAGTCTTTATAAGTTTTTCAAAATCAGTTTTATTAACTATAAACAAGGCAAATTATTCAATATAGTCACCCTTATTAAATATGACTTGCGCCCATTTCGTAGGCAATCTTCTGATACCTCTATCAAAGAAAATGCGGGATTTCTGATAAAATAGATTTGAAGCCACTTTTTGAGATCTTCATCATTTTCGAAGTGCTGTTCATCCAATTCATGTTGCAGATCCCGGAGGAGAAGAAGAAGATAGTTTGACGGCGCAAGGTCCGGGCTATATGCTGGGTGGGGTAACACTTCCCAGCCTAGCTCCTGTAGTTTTGATTTGTCAACTTTGCAGTGTGAAGTCTGGCGTTGTCGTGTTGGAGGATGATCTTAGTTTTTTCAGGCCTCACTTTATCAAGCTGTTGACTGTATACTCAGCTGTGAGAGTGCTTTTGCTATCCAGCAACTCCCAATAGATCACTCCGTTCACATCCCAATATATGCGAAACATTAATTTCTTTCGATGCAGATCCGGCCTTGAGTCGGAGGATGGCTTCTCTCCGGATCCTACCCATTGCCTCTTGCGTCGAAAGTTGACATGGAAAACCCACTTCTCGTCACTGTAATTAGGCGTGGTAAAAATGACTTGCGGTTGTATCGACTTAAGAGAGATGACGAGATTGATAAACGCTGCCATTTATTAGGTTCTGTGAGGTCATCAAACCCATGCTTCTAGCTTTGATTCATAGCCAAGATCATGAAGGTGGTTCTCTATTGTAGTATGAGAGGTCCCAAGTTGATCTGCTAAATCGTGTGTTATTTGTCGGTTGTCTTCTTTCAAAAGGTCGACCAGCGAATGATCTTCTAACTCCGATGGTCTTCCCGAGCGTGGTTGGTCTTCAAGGCTGATTTCTCCAGAACGAAAACGTTTGAACCAAGTCTGACATGTTTGCTCGGAAGTACTACCTTGGCCATAAATGTCATTGATATTTCGGGCCGCTTGAGCTGCAGTTACCCCACGAAAATATTCATGATAGATTACATGACGAATATGATTAGGTGGAAGATCACTATTTGATAAAGAAAAATAAATAGTGAAAAAAACAATAGACAAGTAAAGACCCAATTTCGACATGCTTCTAGTAGTAACTAGCAAGCTCTCTCCAAACTACACAAACAAGTCGTGGAATGATGTAAATATTTACAACTAGAGAAACAAAGAACGGACCTATAGGGACTTTCTTGTCGACCCAATAGCTTCTGCATTTCTGTCAAAATATAAGATCTAGTGGTTCCAGAGTCTGGATTTTAGTTTAATATATGATTTTTAGGAATTTACTGCTATACATAAACTAAAAGCTCAAACAAGAAGTGAAGATCTCATTTTTGCTGTTAATCATTGCAATTCTTTTATACATACTGCCTCTGCATCATCATACGGTTGGTGGCTCGGCTATTTAAAAAAGCTAGAAGGATTCGTTTTTTACAATTCACAACAAAAGAAAAATCGAATTCGGATGAGTGAAGAGGATGATCATGATCTATTTCCAGCCGATTGGATAATGATTACTTTAAATTATACTTCAAAACAAATATATCAAGAAAATAGGACATTTTTGTAGAAAAATAATTACTTTATAATAATCTTGATTATCTTTTTATATAAAACGTGTAATATGCCGCAAATATTTTTCCGTGCACGGAAAATATTTTTTTGCGCGGAAAATCTTTTCTTTGCACGTAACTTTATTTTTTTAATTTAAAAGTATTTTTGTTTTTGTACACACTTTTTTCAATGATGAAATTGACTATTCATTTTCGCAAATTTTAAGTAGTCGAAATTTCTTTGAAGTGCTCAATATAGCACCGCGTCTTTGACCTCTTTGCCGTCCCCCACAACCAGAGGACTCTTCTTTGCCAAACCTATTTGCCCGTCCTCAAACAGGGATCCTTCTCCGACCCCTTCCTTGCTAATCCACTCTGTTGGATTCCAGTTACCCTTGAAAATCCACTAGATACCTCCACGAGCCAAGGTTTCGACAAGTGAGGGCTCTACCTCAACGAAAGCGGGCCTAAATTAAATTTTGCCAAAAAATTGTACCCCCCCCCCTCCCTCTCATAATTTTTTCAATTTGCATTTTTTAAAATTTTTTTAGAACGTATGAAAATTTTTCTTCAATACACACTCGTATTTTCCTTAATCAGGGTCAGGGAAGCATTTTCAAGCTTCGGGAATGCGCGCAATCGATTTCTCGCATCCAAATTACCCTAGAAGACTCTTTTTTACAAAAATTTGAGAAGATTGTTTTTCGGAGATGCTGCTGCAAAGTTTATCCCCCCCCTTAATATAAAAGTGCAAAATTAAATTCGTCTTATAGTTATAACGAATTCTTCACAGACCATACAAAATAAGGGTTTTTCACTTCAAGTATTATGAAGGCTTATTTCGGTTAAGCAGATTTTCTTCCAATTGTTGGGTCTGATCTGTATATAGCTTCAAAAAACGTGTCAATGATATCGAATAACTAAAATATTGAAAAAATGTATTATCTATGCTTATTTTTTTGCTGGATATTTTTGATTTTTGACGCTTCTTCAGGTATTTTCAATAATATGACAAGTTCCACCTGTGAAACTCCCCCCAAACTAGACTACTTTCGAGGATAAGTAACAAACTCAAAAAATAATGCTATTTGTGATTAGACTGTTCAAGGTTCGGACCGGACTAAGTCCGGACCTTTTAATATGAAATGTTTTAATATATTTCTCACATCATGCGCAACCTTTTTGATTGTTTCGATGTACGCGAAAACATTTATGTATTTGTATAAAATCGTAAATGCGCTAAATTAAAAACGCCATGAAAATTGAACTCAAAACTAAATTTGGTATGATCCAAATCTGAATGAGCCATTACAAATGACCGCTTTGGCGCAATAGTGCGCTGTTTCCATAGATTTTTGAAATCCATAAGACAGAAAACTGAAATCAAATTTTATCACGTTGTTTTGTACTCTGAACAATTTTATTAAAACATTTAAAGGGCCAGTCCAGTCAGTTACAAGCATATGAAAAAATGATATAGTCGGAAAGATCATGAAAAATTGAGCATTTTTTGTTTTTACGACACCATCTGAATCGTTTTCCCCATCGAGATAAATGCATTTGAAAATTTGAATTCATGTACATGTTATCGTTGTAATAAAAAAACTTTTTTGAATTTTTTGCTTTAAAATCGTGAAAAAATAGCATCAATCGACAGAGAATTTTATGCTGAACAACTTTGCTGATTTAAGTTTGCGTAAAAAATTATTTTCTCCGATCAAAAATGCAAAATAAGTTTAACTTTTTGACTTTTTGTAAACTGAAACGAAAACCCTGCATCAATTTCAACTTTTTTTGCATTTTTGATTGGAGAAAATAATTTTTTACGCAAATTTAGATTCGCAAAGTTGTTCAGCATAAAATTATCTGTCGATTGATGCTATTTTTTCACGATTTTAAAGCAAAAAATTCAAAAAAGTTTGATTACTACAACGATAACATGTACACGAATCCAAATTTTCAAATGCATTTATCTCGATACGGAAAACGATTCAGATGATGCCGTAAAAACAAAAAATGCTCAATTTTTCATGATCTTTCCGAATATATCATTTTTCATATGATTGTTACTGACTGGACTGGTCCTTTAAGAAACAATATCTCGAAAATTCGAGCCTAAGTAGCCGTAGTGTTAAATGACTCGACTGCCATTTAATTTGACTTTATTTAGTGAGATTAACGCATATGAAAATTTTTTAAAGTCATTTTGAGCCAATCGGCGGAACCTCTTACATTCATACCTTGTCCGAAGATCAAAAATCTGATTTTTCGAAGATCAAAAGTCTGATTATACCCTAGATAATTTTTTTCGGCCAAAATTTCTATCTGATCGATGTATTCTAATATGGAGAATATTTCTAGTATGGTTTTGAAAAAATCCGAGAAAAAATTTTTTTCGACTCCTACAACTACGGCTACCATAAAAAAAGGCTCAACAAAGTTTCTCAGATTTTTTCGAAACCACACTAGAAATGTTCTCCATATTGGAGTACATCGGCCAGAAAGAAAATTTGGCCAAAAAATTATCTAGGGTGTTTTAGACAGGTTAGAAAATTCAAAAAATCAACGTAAAATCAGATTTTTGATCTTCGGACAAGGTTAGAATGTAAGAGGTTCCGCGGATTGGCTCAAAATGACTTTCAAAAACTTTCCCATGTGTTAATCTCACTAAATAAGGTCAAATTAAATGGCAGTCGAGCCTTTTAACACTACGCCCACTTAGGCTTGACCTTTTGAGGTCTCTTAAAGGGGGGTGTACTTTGTAACCGCATCTCAAAAAAAAATTTATTTCTACAAAAACGACTCTATTAGAGGTAAAATCATGCGAAAAATCGATTGCGCGCATTCTCGAAGCCTGAAAATGCTTCCTTGACCCTGATTCAGGGAAATAGATGTGTATATTAAAGCGAAAATCGAAAAATTTTCAAATTTC
>JAQGBS010004304.1:0-10447 GCA_034698545.1 Acrobeloides obliquus
TCAAAGATTGTGTGAATATTACAACAATGGGTATTATGTTGAAAGTTGATAAAAATTTTGCGAATTTCATGTGGAAAGAAGGAAGTTGTAAAAAAGTTGAACAATTAAAAGTTTTTCAAGTTTTCGATTCGACAATGAATATGAAAAGACTTGAATGATGGCTTGAAACAATGATTAAAAATTGATAAAAAGTTGAAATTTTGGAAAAATTGAGACAATAAGAATTTGTAACGTTATAGAAAAGAGCTCTAGGAACTTCCACACGGGATTCCACAACTTCGACAACGTTGTGGAAGTTCCGCATTTCGTTGTGGAAGTTCCTAGAGCCTAAAAAAGCATAACTTGAAAAAAAGTATAAAAATCAATAGTGTTATCTCTAGGGAATATCTCTAGAGATAACACCATCTGTATACAGTCTCACATAGGTCAAAAGCGAAAATTAAGAAAAGGCAAAAAAATTTTACGTAATTTTATGAGGAGTTTGCTTTCACAACCTTGTTTGATTAGTTAAAATTAACATTTCGACCTCCGGAGATTAAACCCTTCCCATTAGAAATGGAAATCTAGCGTCCTAGCCATTCGGCCATGGGTCAAGATGTCATGCAAAAATCAAAAGATATCATAAAATCAAAAAAAAGTTGTGAAAGCAAAAATTGTTTTAAAAATGCAAATTTCAACAATTTTTGTGCCTTTCTAAAAAACGAAACACCGAGTATACTTTTTGGATAGAAAAAATCCCAGCTAAAGTTTCTATGCACTCATAAACAAGTCAAGTTCAAGTGCATCAAGCATCCAAAAATAATCCGAATGACATTTGACAAAAAACGAACTTTGGTCATTTCCTGCCCACTAGCTTTAGCCATTATTTCTTGGCTTAGAATGAAGATCACTCGGGTTGGCATTTGTTGGGCGGAAAAATCCGCAAATATTTTTTTTTGGTCTCTGTTCGTTCTATAACAAAGTTAGCCTCAAGGGAAGTTAAGAAGAATTGGTTCACTCGTTGAGTAAAGTGCAAATAAAATAGCTGTTTATACGATTGGAGTAAGGCACGAATAGGATGAAAATTTTTTTCATGACGAAAATAGATGTGTACCAAATATAGATGCTTTTGAGTGACCTCACCCCCATCAGAAAGCTATTTAAAGAAGGAACAAGATGGTTTAGAAATAAGGTAAAGAATCTATGGAGGAGATCCACCACCTACTTCCTTCAACTTCTTCTACATGGAAGAGAGTGGTTAAATTATCACCCCCTCCACAATTCCTATAGAGGGGTATACATGTACATTAGGGATGAGACCGACCAAAAATAACCAATGATATTTTCAAAATAACCAATGATATAGAAGAGGATAGATGGATGATTTTTGTGATGTTTTTATAAATAAATATTTATAGATGCACAAGACATGAAAAATCAGATAAACACACAGATAATACAAAACCAAACATCACAAGCGATAAACATACTGCTTAAAACAAAGAGGCTGCTAATAAGACATTAGTGATCAATCCCGTCCCGCCCCGAAAATCCCAGGATTTTTGGCATCCCGTCCCGAAATTTTTGAGCGAAACTTGATCCCGTCCTGAATCCCGACCTTCCCAGACTCAATCCCGTCCCGAGTCGGGATAAAAAACACACCCCTAAAAATACCCCTCTCTCTAAGTTTTTATACCCCTAAAATGGATTAAAAAATTATAAAAAATGGGTTAAATTTTTTTAAATATCCTGCGATGCAGAAAAAATCACGTGCTAACAGGAGCGTGATTTTTTTATCAATTTTTGAAAAAATGGAAAAAAATCACCTTGGTCCCCCTTTATGTTTTTTTAAAAAATTTTCGAAAAAACTGAAGGGGGAACCAAGGTAAATTTTTTTTCAAATCCCGTCCCGGATCCCGAAAATCCTGCCATAGCCCCTCCCGAAAAACCCCGTCCCGGCCAAGAGGTCAATCCCGAACTCGGGATCGAACACTATAAGACATATGCTATAACGACAAAAATGGCACTCAAAATTACTATACAATAAATAAATAAGTATCCTAAAGTATCTTGCTAAAATCGAATTTATCAATATAACCGGCAAATTGTTGGTTCATCTTCGCCTCTTACACGTAGGAAGGGAGTTTAAGGAATAGAGGAGGTTTTCTTCTACTTGAATAAAATTTTTTCAAAATTTTGACAAAACTACCTTGGTCTCCTATGACCTTATGATGTTTTTCGCAAAATTTTAAAAATTTCGGATGGATGAGTGGTGGAACGCCCCCCCCCCCTCAGTGAACTTGTATGGAGATATAAAAAATTCCATCATTCCTATAAATCTGAATTTGAAAAAAAACTTGAAAGCAAATTTAGAAATAAGTTCCAACGCCACAATCGAAAATCATGTGCGCGAAATTTTAAAAACTAGCACAAAGATTATTAAAAGTAATCTATCATCTTTCATTGATCATTAAGGTTTGTTTGTTTCCGAAATATTTCAAATATGCTACTGAGCCTTAACAACTTGTTTTAGTCCACTTTTACAACCGCCATTCTTAGAAGCTGGAATACCATGGACAATCTTTCGATATGAGCGTTTGTGCAAAATAATGTGGTGCATAGGTCCTTATTATGCTTTATGAACGAGACAAAGGAGTATTGTAAAATTTCTTGGACAAGTCGAGAAAAATTTGCAAGAGTGCAAACATTTTTAAAATTTCTAAAAATCGTAATAATCAAGATATATCGGATTCAAGGTTAAGATAAAATTAAAACAGCAAAAAATCAAGGTGGCAAAACTCAACAATCAGTAAAAAATCTAAAAATTTTAGAATTTGTTTAAAAAAATCATAACTAGCAGAAAAAAATAAAACTTGATATAAACAATCAAAATATAAACAATCAAGAAGACAGCAAAAAGTGATAAAAAGGACAAAAAATGCAAGGGATGGTTGCTAGGTTGAAAAATGCGAATTTTTCAAAATAAAAATTGAAAAAAAGCGATTTTGGACCACTTGGCCATCGCAAGTGGACTTTTTTGTCTTATGGTTGCGAACGGACTATAGAGAGTTGCTAGCTTGCTGGTCTTTCAATCGAGTGTTACATGTTCGGATCCCGCCCAGTTACAAAAGTTTTTACATTTTTAGAGAAACTTTTTTGCCTGCCCAGGGTTCAAACTTTCGACATTCAACTTAAATACCAATAGTTACTAGCTTTGCCACCCGGCTACGTAGCATTTGTGATATTTGTTCAACTAGTTTAAAAATATACAATTATTCAAAGTTCATAACAATTTTCTGCAAAAATTGCCTCGTTTAAATACTCATGAAAATTAGCTCAAAAATGAAATAATGTGATTTAAAGCGCACAAATGTTCAAACAGGAATCATGGATCCAATCCAATCGGCTAATTGTCTTTTTTAACATATGCAAAATGAGTAATGACGTAGAAAATTATATGAAACACGATGACTCCATTTCGCATTATGAAAATTTTGTAATGTTTCAGTGTTAGACGATTCAATAAGAGATCTGGATCATTTCCTTAGTGTGATATTTGCAAATGAAGTTCGGAAAAAAGTGAAATTAGCCGAAATCAAGTTGTGAATGTCATTCTTGACCAATGTCCAAAGTGCTCACAAAAAAATACTCGAAGCATTTTGAATTACAAAATTAGAGGCAACCGCATAAAATTTTCAAAAAAAACTTTTTTTGAAATTTCATTTTTGATCAAAACCCGATTTCTGAAAAAATAGAGCAAAATTCAATTTTGAGCAAAAATTCAATTTTTGAACAAAAACTCATTTCTTGAGAAAAAATAACAATTTTTGATCAAAAACTCTATTTTTTGCAAAAATTTCGGGGGTGATAAAATTGATTTGTTTCCTTTCGGAGCGCACCGACTAAAAAAGGTCTTCAAACGAAAATTTTGATGAAAGTTTTTTGGACGTGTCATGAATAAATTTGTATCATTTTAAGAAAGCTTTATTTAACCGTAAGGAAGGAGAAAACAAAACAAAAAAAACATAAGATAATCGAATCTTTTTGTGTTTAGTGGGTTCTTCAATTTTTAAGCTCAAAATGGGATTGATTTTTAAAGGTAGATAAATTTTTTATCATTAAAAAATTGGAGTTCAAATTGAGTTATTCTTCTCTTGCTCATACTCTTGGATATTGTTAAAGGAGAAGGGAAACAACGTGGTGGTTTCATGTGTAAAATGATGGGTTGGGGAGCAACAACTACACCAAAACCTCGAGGAATTTTGAAAAGTTAGTTTTAGAAAGAGCTCCCTAAATAGATAAAAATTATATTTAGTTTGTGATCGTTGCGACAAAAGAGATCCTAGTCCGAATAATCGTTGTCCTGATGGGACTAAGTGTGTACGATTTGCTTATTATGACGAAAGAGTTATATATTGCTGTGATAGTGATTCTGATTAATCTATTTTTTATATCCAAATTTAACTAATAAAATTTTTTATATATGAACATGTTCCGGAAACATTGTGGCGATCAGAGTCACCAAGTGCCGTTCTGAGTCACCCTAGAGAAGCCGCGAACGCCGGAGGCGCTTGGCTTCTGGTATTTTTTTTACTTTTTTGGTATCTGGCTTTTCATTTCTATACATTTTTCCTGATTCAATGGGAAGCGCAGAAGATTTTCGAGTATACAATCGGCCATTCCCGTGTTAACCAATAACATGCTTGCTTTGATCTCTAATTCAAAAAATGACGCATATCAGTGTTTACCTTAGAATTGATTTTGATATAAAACTGATGAAAAAGGAACACTGACTCGCCTCAAAAGAACAAAAATGAGTACGTGTTTACAAATTTCCTTATTTTCGTGGGTGTGTTGCTTCTTTTCTTGTCCAAAAAGACCGAAGAGTGACGTTATCAGTTAGTCAAATTAGCTATACTAAATGCTTGTAGGAAATTTCCTTCTTTTTACAATTCCAGAAGAGCCAGAAGAAATTTGGTCGGACGAAGTGGAGAAGTATTTGCAAGAAGCTCTTGTAATTTTTCCTAACAGAAAGAGGCTTGTTTTGAAAGATGGAACGCGCTGTGGTAAAATTTACAAGTACTAAGCATAGCAATTCTTCATTAGAACCGGGGGTCGATAGCCTCTGGCGCTTGCGTAGGGTGACTCGGAGCAGCATGGAGCTCCTCATACATGCACAGTAGGGGGTTGACCCAAGGAGGATGGATGGATGAATGATCAACGAGGGGGAGGGGGGCAAGGGAAGACAAGTTGTCCTGATTTTTTTTAAGTATGAGTTTTCGGGAAGGATGGATAAATGACCAAAAATTTGTCGATGGATGAGTGGCGGGGGAGGACGGTTCCCTCTCCCTTATTGAATATATATAGAGTACCTCTAGGGTAAAGGGTGAGCATATTGAAATGAAAATGAACCAAATCTTGAATTTTGGTCTGAAAACCTACTTTCAGGGGTTTTTCTATAAGTGGAATTGATTTTGCGTATTTTTGAGGCATAGAAAAATTTTCCTGGCACTGATTTAAGGGATATATGAAACCTTTCTTTAGGCCGGAATGTTTTGATTTCTAAATACATTAAAGCAAAATGCGGCAAGGATCGGGCACCAAGGCAAATTTCTTCACATTTACAAGTCTTATCAAAAAAGGAAAACATCAAAAACGTCAAAATTGAAGTATCTTTTTAATAAATTACTTGATACTAACGAACTAACGAAAAATTTTTAGGCGCCTTTTTCTATGACCTACTTAACTCCATCAAATAAAATACAGGGAATCGATTTAGGAATAGCCGAAAATGGAGCTATTGCATTTTTAAAACCAGAAAATTTTCATATTTCTTTGTAATTTTTTAGCATCATTTAAATCGAACAAAAAAATTTAGTGATGAACTTCAAAATTCTAGTCATATCAATCACTTTACTAGAATTTCCACCGAAAAGTTATCACTTTATTCAGCTTTAGCATATGCTCAAGGACCTTTTGGAATGACTATTGTGCGAGGAGGAACTTGTAGAACAGAATCTCATTTACCGGTACTTCTAAGCACAGTAGAACAAGATACCCCTTCCCCAAATTTTCAAACCGCTACCCGGAGAAAAGTTTGCACGGCTGGGGGAAGGGGTATTGTTACATTGTGCTTCAAGATACTCATGTTTTGTATATTAGGTAATAATATATTTTTAGACAATCCCCTTAAGGTTTATAAAAACTTGTTTTGGAGAGAAACTAGTCAAGCTTTATAAGCGTATCCCAAGCAGAAATTTTTATTACCTCAAATGTTGGATGAATTTGAACTATCCTACTAATTCTGAGCATGTAACGCATCAAACTTTCTTTTCACCTTATTTAATGGATCTCTCGATGAAGAGTATAATATTTATCGATGGGAAACCGATTTATAGTGTTAAAGTGGTAATTGTTTTACCAAGAGTAGTTGGGATGGACAGTTCAGTTTTTCGATATCGGATTGGTGGCACTTGGATGATTCGTCTTTTGATATCAGATTGCAAAAAATAAGAGGGGATAGGGTATTTTATTGGATTGGTGGGGAATTATGTCGTTTTTTGAAAATTAAAAGTTTTACCTAGTGGGAATCGAACTGCGGACCCAAAATTGCTTAACTTGCCAGATCGGACGGTCGGCTTTCTTACACACTGCACTATGTAACACCGACTTTTTATGACGTAAAGCAAGAAATGGAGTATAAAAAACGTCTATTCCTCCTATTTTCGGCATGGGATAACGATAGTGTTATTTAAAAATGTTTAAAACGCCGTTTTCAAACAAAACGACATCGTTTCCGAACAATCATACACAATGATGGGGATTCCTCAAAGGATTTTTTCATGAAAATCCTCATGAGGATTCCTCTTACTTGCTCAATAGTGAGGAAACTTCATGAAGATCATGATGAGGATCCTTCCGAAAAAATCCTCACGTACATGATGATTCTTCATTATTGTACAAACTTCTTAACTACATTCTTCATTTGTGATTAGATTTAAATTTAAAAATTTTTTTAAAGTATTTTAGAATCAAATGAAAGTTACTCAACTACAAAAAGGGAATTCCATATTTTACGTCTACGACTCCCATCCAGCTAGAACTCGATACGATAAATTTATGCTGAATGAACTTCCTTTGCTGAAATTCGATGAGGAACTAGTACGGAAAATTTTGCATAAATATACCCATTTAATGATTCTAAAAAATGAAGCGACCAAAGAAATCTTAATGGTGATAGCTAGAAGTTTTGATTACTCGATGAAATTTTCAGGATATCGTTTTCATAAGATTGTTTAAAAAATTTATTACTTTTGCAAGTTTTTTTTAATAAATAATTATTTTCTCACAAAATTTTTTGTCAAGATTTTATAGGACCAATAAGCCAATATGTCTTCATAACTCCTTTCCCCTAAAATTTTTTATAAATAAATCTTTTTTGTATTACTGTAAATTTTTACCTTGATAAGCTGCTCTCCTCTAGCTTGTGTAATATAGCCACCAATAATTTGAGTTAACAAATGTTTTGCATCAGCAGAAATATGAATTTGGTTGGCTGAAATGTGCATAAAATAATCTAAATACATCAAAGAAACGATGTACCTCTGCCATGACTCTCCATTCTTGAAGCTACATTTACGGTGTCGCCAAATAAACAGTACCTAGGCATAGCTAATTCGACTACACCAGCTACACGGTTACATGTCAAGGTTTCCCAAAGGTCAAGGTTTCCCAGTTGTGTCAAGGTTTCCCGGTCAAGGTTTCCCGAAGGTCAAGGTTTCCCGACAGTGAAAAGGTTTCCCAAGCTGGATATTTTACTAATAGGGACCTAAGGCCTAAGCCATATTGGGAAACCTTGACACTGTTGGGAAACCTTGACACTAGGAAACCTTGACCGGGAAACCTTGACACTAGCTAGGAAACCTTGACCGTAAACGAGCTACACAACTTTCTGTGTGGAAGCCTATCCGAAGGCTGATGTTTTCGTCTAAAAGATTTTTTGAGTTATATAAATGTTATGTGAACAAGCCCCGTGCTCCAACCACCTTCTGCCCAAAACAGGAAGTTCGTACCATTTTTGGAAAGGAAGGGATATGCTAGAAAAGTTTACTCGGCAAATGAGGTAATGATGTCTGATCCAAGCTTTTTATAAAAGCTAACGACATATACTACCTTAAATTTTGAAGTACACAATTTTGGAAAAGTAAATTTACTTGAAGAGGGGTACATTTTCCGGCAATAGTTGTAAAAGAGACAACATCGGAGAAAAATATGATGACATTTTCGAAAGACTCTGGTGGAACGGATTTACCCAATTTGAGTTTATCAGCTACTTGTCTAAATTTCGAAAATTGTTTTTTACAAATTTTGGCGAAAAAATGATGAGTTTTGAAGATTGCTGAAATTTTTTGCTGTTCCGGTTCACCCAAAAAATTTTGCTCGGTTCCTGTTCCAATTTCAACATTTTTGCGGTTCCAGTTCCTGAAACCAAAACGGGCCATCACTGGGGGTCTCAAACTTGTTGCACACAAGTTTCCTTACTTTGGCAACATACTATACAACAATAAATCCGATTTTCTCTTTTCTTCCACCAATTCTTTTGTCCTTTCTTCTACTTCTGCTTCTAAAGTGCTAGCATATTGTTCAAGGATGTTAAACACGTGATCCATCAAATTTTGTTTCCTAAATTTTTTTAAAATTGCCAACTTGTTGAAAAAATCAATCTTCTTACCAATTTTTTAAAACAGCTGCCAAAACCGTTTTGATAATTTCAATTTTTGGTCGTTAATGTGGATTTTCGTGCCAACAATCTTGAATTAGTGTCAACAATGATGGGTTTAGGCCACGTACGGCGGGTTCTAAAGTTGGCCGAAATGGTTGCGGGTCTCTTTTTTTAACCCTCATAATTATGTCTAAAAAGGGTATATAGTTTTCCTAACTTTTCTTTATGTTCACCTGTAGCACTTCTTTCTTCGTTCACTAATTGATATGCTGGTTGTAAATTGATCACTTCCGAACAAACTATTGCAAAACTATAAATATCTGTAGCTTGATTTCTTTCCAGATACGGGTCGCGGATTATTTCTGGCGCTGACCATAGAAAATCTAGAAATTTTATTCCGTGTTTGAAAACAACTAATAAAATTAGCTAAGATACTAGAGCTAGCGAAACAGAAAAAAGAAGAAACCGAAGGTGAAAAATCCGAAAGAAAATTTTTATTTCCATTTGTATGAAAATTCGAAGATTTTCATATTTTTCTGTTGAATTTCTTTAAAAAACAATAAAAAATTTCTTAAACATAATATTTATTCAAATTTTGAAAAAATCGACCATTTTTATAAAAAATTTGGTGTTAAAAACACCAAATTTTCGAAACTGATCCATTTTCTATCAGTTTCCTAACTCTTAAGATACCTTCTGCTTTTTGTGTTGAATATTGACGTAATGAGGTAAGTCCGAAACTAGTAAGCTTAACTTGCCAGCGGTCACTAATTAAACAAGTGGAAGATTTGAGGTTGCCATGAAATTGAAGTGGAGACTTGTGGATATAGGATAGACCCTGAAAATTAGAAATGAAGAATAATTAGTTGATAAAAAGTTAGGCATACTTCACAAATGTCACGTATCAAAGCAAATACGAAGAATGCGTCCATATTTACTGTGTTATCTAGGACCATATCCTGAAATTTATGCTTTATATTTTAGTACTGAGAGATAAGCGCGTCTCAGAAGAAAGCGGGAATTACTTTCCAAACAAAAACAATTTTTGTGGAGTATAAAAGATATGCATATGGTCTCAACGTTGGTTAACTTCCTAGATCGAATGGTTGGCTTATTTGTCACATCTCTATGGAGCACCAACTATTTTGCAGGTGTTTCAATGTTTGGCTAAAAAATCCTGGGGCCATTGCTGAATAAATGTTGCACTAACAAGTGGCGTAAAAAATTTATTTATGAGATTATGTCTTAGCAAATGTAATCGATTGTGTGCCAGATATTCCTCAACATTTTTAAACTAAGTGAAAAGAATTTAATAGTTTTTAGGAAAACCGTTTTAAGTGACCAGGCTGGGGTCAAAAACCTGCTAAAAATGCAAAATTTTGAAAAATTTTTTCGCAAAAACAAAAAGGGGATCAAGATGATTTTTTAAACTTTTTTTGAAAAAATCGAAAAAAATCACCTTGGTCCCCACTTTATGTTTTTTCTTAAACGCGGGGGGGGGGGGGTAAAAGTTATTGCTGGTTATCGACACGATGAAAAAATCAAAGTAAAAATCGTATTTTCCATACGTTTCTATGATCTTTTTTTCATTTATACAGAATCGGTCATGGGCAATCCGAAAATGATGACGGTTTTGCCTGAAAATCAGATTTTCGTGTCGAAAATCTCAATTTTTTGAAATTTACTCTATCCCATCGGTTGACCTTATCTCGGTCAAAATCCATTCATTTTCGCTGATCTTTTTTT
>JAQGBS010004305.1:0-10447 GCA_034698545.1 Acrobeloides obliquus
AGTTAAAAAACTTTTCCATATACAGCTACATATGGTGTGTTGATATTTCGTCCCTGAATCAATAAAAGTTGTGTATTGACGCGAAAATTCAAAAAAATTTTGGGCAGTTTGCATAAGTTGATGTGTGCAGCTGAATTGTGTTGAAGAAAAGTCTTAAAAAGTGTGTCTTGCTGATTAAAAAGTTAAAAAACTTTTTCAAAAATCCATATACAACTACATATAGTGTGTTAATATCCCGTTCCTGAATCAATAAAAGTTGTGTTTTGACGCGAAAATTTAAAATTTTTTTTGGCAGTTTTCATAAGCCGATGTGTGCAGCTGAATTGTGTTGAAGAAGGTCTTTAAAAAATGTCGTACTGATTAACAAATTCCTTATATTTTATGTTTATTCAAATAAATTTTTTATATAGCATATGATATTTGCGTACGAAAATCTATTTTCAGATGTTTATGATGATAAAAAATTAGTCGATGGAAGAAAGAAAATCAAACGAAACCTGTGTATTACAACGAAAACATGAACCCACTCGGAAAAAACAAATTTGTGTAAAAAATTTAAAAAATTAAGTCAAAAATTTTCACGAGACGACCTAGTGATAGGATAAAATCCAAGTGGCGAAATTCGAAACGAAATTTTGCATTTTAAAGGACCAGTATATTAAAACGAATCCTCTGTATTACAACGAAAACATGAATGCATTCGGAAAAAACACTACGAAAAAATTATATATTCGGAAAGTTCATGAAAAATGGAGCATTTTTTGTTTTTACGGCACGTTCTGAATCGTTGTAGTTTTTGAGGGAATTGCGTTTGAAGTTGACGATTTTTGAAATCTGTGTATTACAACGAAAACATGAACGCAGTGAAAATTTGTTTCTGAATCAATCGAGCTAATGCATTTTAAGTGTTCCACTTGCGAGGTCAATTTTAAAATTGGATTTCATGAGCCGAAATTTTTTCTAAAAATGACACCTATAGGGCATTTTTATGCGGAAAATCGATTACGCGCATTGCTGAAAACGCTTCCCTGATTCAGGGAAGAGGCATGTGTATTGAAGCTAAAATAGGCTAATTCAGGGTCAGGGAAGCGTTTTCAAGGTTCAGCAATGCGCGCAATCGATTTATTGCATAGAAAAACCCCCTATATGGTTATTTTGATGAAAATTGAAAAATGAAATTTTTTGAAAAAATCATAAAATTCTCATTTTTTAATCACCCTGTAATAGTTTCCGCAAAAAATTATTTTTTCGCTTGTAACACTAATTTTGGGGCTATATTTTTAGAATATTGTTTTTAACCCACACACACACACACAAAAACAATTGTTGGGCACCAAATTTTCGAAACAAAAGAATTCCTTAGCTTGTTGACCTGTCAAAATAAATTAAAATTCTACGAGACAAATTTTTCACTGTATGTCTGCAATTTTTCAACCAAATTGTTCATTTGAGGCTTTAGGAATACTCCTTCAAATTTCTTATATATTCTGTTATTTTAAGCTATCCTGAGGAACATTCAAAACAATTTTTTTGAAAAAAAAGTTGTTAAAAAATTCATGTTAAATTATAAGCAAAATTAAAAATCTAATTTTTATCGTGAACTTGGCTCAGTAGTAGTGCTCCAAGATTCGAGTCTAAGGGTGTCGGGTTCGAATCCCACCTGAGTCGATTTGATTTTGCCTGTGAAAAAAGCTGGTATATTCCATGGTTAGACAAATTTTTTTCAAAACTTTTTTGAATGTTGCTCAGAATAGTTTAAAATAACAGAGTATACCGGAAATTTCCCCTGTTTATTACTTTTTTAAATTTGCAAATTTAAATTTTTCTAATCAAGTC
Organism: Acrobeloides obliquus; assembly: GCA_034698545.1. NCBI lineage: Eukaryota > Metazoa > Nematoda > Chromadorea > Rhabditida > Cephalobidae > Acrobeloides > Acrobeloides obliquus. The sequence continues at coordinate 1,837 of JAQGBS010004305.1, forward strand.
TTCGTAGTGTAATCGGTAGAGTGTCCCGTCATAACCCATAACGTGGCGGGTTCACATCCCAGCCTAAAATTAGTCCTTTTCCGTCCATATAACAAAAAGAAGTCCATCTAGCGATGGCCAAGTGGTTAGTGGCGCAAAGTGGGTTTCGGTTTGGGAGAGGGAAGTCCCAGAAATTTGTCCTGATCTCCTCTTATATTTTTTTCGAAATTTTTCCAAAATTTTTAGGTAAAAAACATAAGGGGGACCAAGACAATTTTTTTGAATTTTCAAAAAATTCCAAAATCACCTTGTTCCACCCTTGTCGAAAAATTTTTTGTTGAAAAAAAAATCATTTTTAGCTGAAAATGCTGAAAAAATTTTGATGAAAAAAATTCAAATTTGTGTGTTTTTTTTAATTTGAAAAAGTGGTAATTTTGATGAAATTCGTTAAAATAAAATCCGAATTCAAATTTTGTTTTATGAATTTTTCAATTTTTGACGAATTTTTAGATTTTTGATGAATTTTACAATTTTTGACGGAATTTTTCAATTTTTGACGAATTTTTAGATTTTTGATGAATTTTTCCACTCACATGAAAAAATTTTCGAAAATTTTTTTCTGCAAATGACCCCTCTAGTGGTAAAAACATACGGGGAATCCGATTTCAAATTTGTGTTTTTTTGGAAAAGTGGTAATTTTGATGAAATTCATTAGCAAAAATATTTTAAAAAACAGTGCCACAGATGAAAAATTTGTTGAGAAATGCTTGTTTTTCAACTGAATATGTTCAGAAAATGAAAAATTTTGTTGAAAAAATGGACAATTTTGGCGAAAAATCGTAATGGGGGCTGATGAGACTCTCTACCGATTGCGCTATGAATACCTTGTGATTTACCATGGGCTTTTTGTTAATGAAAACAATGTATAAATTTATAAATACGTTTCCCCGCAAATTCCCAGACAAATGAATATATCAACTTTTGGCCGCCTGTCACAATAAATAAAGGTTGCCACGAGCCAAAATTTCTCAAGATATGTCTCATTTTCAGTTGTTCCAAAGTTCACCTATCTCTCAAACAAGACTAGAAACACACATTTGTGGGAAAAAGAAAATAAATTCAAATGTTGTAACCAACGACGTGCTTTGATAAGAAAAATACATAATCGTCCACTAATACGAAGGGAATTGCAAAAGTCCGGAATTTTTTCTGTTACTTTCACTCTGTTTGAATACAATTTTTATACTCCCGAACGAAAGTAGATTGTATTCTTGCAATTTCGATCTTTGTTATATAGTTGGTTATGTAGTAAAAAAACTGGGACGAACAAACCTTCATAGCTAAATGGGTAGAATCGTCGCCTGGTTTTTTTTATTTATTTTTTATCCTACTACATGAAACGTTTAATGACCCTGATTCAGGGAGGGGTGGGTGTATTGAAGCGAAAATGAACTTCGGATTTTCGTGATTTTTATTTTCTTGAACGAAAGCAGTTTGTGTACTCTCGAAATTCCGATTTTTGGTTATGTAGTTGGGTTTTTATTTATTTTTTTATCGATTCCTTGTCTAGAAAAACCCCTAGACAGCTAGTTTTTCCGGCGAAAAATTTTCGCTTCAATACACCTACACTGTTCCCTGAACCAGGGTCAAGGAAGCATTTTCACGCTTCGGGAATGCGCGCAATCGATTCTCTGCATCAAATTACCCTTGTATGAGTCATTTTTAGAAAATTTTAGAAAAAAATTTTCCGGTTCCCTGACCCTCTACAAATTTTTTTTTAATTTTCCATTTTTTTTAAATTTGAGTGTCCCCGTACTTTTGACCCCCCCCCCCCCTGATTACATACTATCGACATTTTCTCAGGCGGACCTGATATGAAACAACTTAATACATAAACAAATAAATATGAAAGAAGAAAAAGCGCTTCCGCCCATTCTTCCACTAAACTCTCGGAAAGAATATAACCGACCGCTCTCATTGACTCTTATATTCGTGTTAATTATATGAAATTCTATTTTATTTTTTTCCTTCACGTCGCTGTGGACAACGTGAGCCATTTTCAGTCTCCATCTCTCTAGACACGCATATGTTATTGCTATATACACAGTTTTGAAAAAACAACCTATATAGCCGAGAAGGCCTCCGTTTGTTCATGTGACGCTGGACGAACCCCAAGAGCTTTCGCGTACGTATTTATAGCCGAAGTTTGTATTTATAACGTTCCCTTTATTGCTACATTGTGAGTTTACCAATGGCGAAAAATGATCCGATCGAATTTAAAGTCTATAATAGAAGATGGTATATGCTAATCGTGGTGTGTCTTGTCAATTTTTCGAATGCTATGGTATGTATTTTAAAAATTAATCAAAAATTGAAAAATTTGTCAAAAATTGCAAAATTCGTAAAAATTGAAAAATTCAACAAAATTTTAAAAATCCATCACAAATTGAAAAATTCGTAAAAATTGCAAAATTCGCCAAAAATCTAAAAATTCGTCAAAAATTCATCAAAAATTGAAAATCGTAAAAATGGTAAAATTCATCAAAAATCTAAAAATTCACCTCGGTTAAATTTTTTCTGCATAAAAATGTTTATAGTGTGATTTAAAAAATGAAATTTTGCGATTTTTTCAAAAAATTTCAAGTTTTTTAATTTTCACCAAAATAATCCAATCAATTGAAAACTCATCCAAAATCGAAAAATTCGTCAAAATTAACTGCCCCTCCCCTATTGTGTAGTAGCTCCAAAAGTTGTAAAATCAAACCCCTTAAAATTAATTTTATGAAGGTTTATAAAATTTTTCAATTTTTTACTTTTTGGGAGTTGATGCGATGTGATAGAGCACAAAATTTGGAACATTTTTTGCTTGGCACTACTTGAAAATCTAACTGAAAAAAGTTATGAGCGAAGCAAAGTTGCGAAAAAATTTTTCAAACGTGTTTGAACATTGAAACGAAGAGCTTGAGGATCAATTAGATTGTTTATTAAAAAGATTTAATAAAACATTATAAAATTCAAAATCCTTGAAGATTTGGGGAAAAATAAAGACAGCATTTTTTATAACTCATTGAGACGAATAAAATGATACCAAAATTATTGAATGTGTACAACTTTTTGGTTTATTGAAACGAAAACCCTGATTTCATGTTTTCGTTTCAATAACCCATAACTTTGTTCAAGTTCAATAATTTTGGTGTCATTTTATTCGTCTCGGCGAGTTATAAAAAATGCTGTCTTTATTTTTTCCCAAATGTTCAAGGATTTTGAATTTTATAATGTTTTATGAAATCGTTTCAATAAACAATCTGATGGATCCTCAAGCTCTTCGTTTCAATGTTGAAACTAGTTTAAAAATTTTTCTCAATTTTGTTTCGCGCATAACTTTTTACGGTTAGATTTTCAAGTAGTGCCGTAAAAGCAAAAATGGCTCCAAATTTTGTACTCTATCACATCGCATCAACTCTCCCAAAAGTAGACTAGTCCTTTAATCACCCTGTAATTTAGACATGGATAACATTCGCCCCAATATCCTCGTATACCAAACAATATTATGGCAATAGCAATGCCCCAATGATCTTTAATATCGTTTTTATGGGTCTGTCCATCCCGGTCGGCTTTATTGCCATGTGGTCTGTGGATAAATTTGGTTTGAGGACAGGGGTATTTTCTTTTTTAATTTTAATTTTTATGAAAAAAAACCGGTACTCTCAAAGGAGAGGGACCCAAAATAACGTGATAATTTTTTCAACAATTTTTTTAGAAAAAAATTATCACGTTATTTTGGGTCTCTCTTTAAGTCTCTTGTTTTTCTCTTTGTTTTTTTTGAAGAGTACCAAAAAACTTTTTAGTGCCTGTTAGGTGCGTGGACCAATCTAGCGGGAAATATTTTACGTGTCATCGGCTCGGGTGATTTTTTCAGCCCCGACTGGAGGTTCCCGATCTGTTTGGCAGGACAGTGTATTGCCGCATGTGCACAACCCTTTATAATGTATTTGCCGACCAAATTGGCTGCCTTCTGGTTTCCGGACTCGCAGCGCGCCTTGGCTAACACTTTGGCTTCCATGTCAAACCCCTTGGGGATTGCTTTACAATATGCATTGTCGCCACAATTTGTGAATGACAGCCATCCGACAGCGTTTTTGTTTTTGGTAGGTTGGAAAAAATTGAAAATTCAGCAAAAGAAAAAATAGGAACAGAGGGGTTTGAAAGCCGCATTTTTGCGATTTTTCACCAGTCCATTCGGAAAAAACTTCATGCAAAAATTATGTTTTCGGAAAATTCATGAAAAATTAAGCATTTTTTGTTTTTACGGCATGTTCTGAAACGTTGTAGTTTTCGAGATAAATGCGTTTGAATTTTTGAATGTGTGTACTTGTTTTCGTTGCAAAAAATTCAAAAAAGTTTGTGTATTACAACGAAAACATGAACAATTTTTTCAAAAACTACAACGTTTCAGAAAATGCCGTAAAAACAAAAAATGCTCCTGTGTCATTTGATGAAAAAAATTTTTGAAAATTTTTTCACGCGGGTGCCCCCTATTTGTGCTCCGAAATTTCAATTTTTTGGAAATTTTTTTCTGTATTTTGGTAGAAAAATTTGGTAGAAAAATAGGCATCATTAAAAATATTAACTTCCGAAATTTACAAAAAAATAATTTTATTCAACAATTTTTTAACCGCTTAAACAAAAAATAGAACATAGTCTATTGTTATGAGCAGCTATTATCTACATGCAGTCATGTCCGAGTGGTTAAGGAGACAGACTAGAAATCTGTTGGGCTCTGCCCGCGCAGGTTCAAATCCTGCTGACTGCGATTAATTTTTGCCTCGTTTTAAAAAATCTTTAAAAATGTGCAAATTTCTTTCAATCATAAAATGCATTTTGGCTTCAACGTCCAAAAATATATGCAATATTTTACTCTCATTAATATCATGAAAATTCTTTTATTCTAAAATTTAAAGGAACATTCTAGACAAGGTTCAAATTCGCATATTTCTGTCAGTGACAAGAAAAGTCACTGTTTGTAACTTGTGCACAAAGGCGTGGGTTAGCTTGGGCTTAGGCTTAGACTTGGGCTTAGGCTTGAGCTTAGGCTTGGGCTTAGGCTTGGGTTTAGGCTTGGGCTTAGACTTTGACCGAATGTTGAGCACAAAAAATATAAATTGTTCATTGTGATAATGGAGTCAAATTTGTTACGCTGATACAAATTTTTTTGATTTTTCTCCCAAATACACAAGTTTCTACTTTGTCACCATGAACAAAATATTACCGTTCTCAAAATTCGCATATTTCTGACAAGATTATCACTCTTTTTTTCTAACTTGTGCATCTCTATTTTAGACGAGTTTGGTGGCCGTTGGAGCTGTGATAACAGCACTACTTTCTATCGGCGTCACCTCTTCTAAACCGCCAACTCCGGCTTCTGCCTCATCCGAATCTGATGTAGAACCACCAGCTTTTTTCGCTGGATTCAAGAGATGCTTGAGCTCGAAAACTTTTTTGGTGCTAGCCTTTTCTCTTGGCGGAGGTGTTGGGCTATTCAATGCTCTGTACAATAATTTACAGCCGGCTTTGTGTGTGAAAGGATACTCGAACACATTTTCTGGGATGATGGGAGCTTTGTTGATTGTTTCGGGTAAAAATTTTTATATCAAAATCTATGAGAAAAGAATTAAAGGACCAGTCCACTCGGAAAAAACTTTATGTAAAAATTATACATTCGGCAAATTCATGAAAAATGGAGCATTTTTTGTTTTTACGGCATGTTCTGATTCGTTGTAGTTTTCGAGATAAGTGTGTTTGAAATTTTGAATTTGTTACAAGCTCTTCGTTGTAATACACAAACTTTTTTGAATTTTTTGCGGAAAAATTGCTTTTGCATCGATTTTTTAAATTTTTATATAATGAACATTGTAGCAGTTTTTTATAGCTAAATGAAACGAACAAAATGACACCAAAATTATCCAATTTGAACATTGTTTTGTGTTATTGAAACGAAAATTCTGATTCATGTTTTCGTTTCAATAACCCAAAACAATGTTCAAATTGGATCATTTTGGTGTCATTTTGTTTGTCTCATTTAGCCAAAAAAAATTGCTCAATGTTTATGTTATGAAAATTTAAAAAATCGATGCAAAAATTGATTTTTGCGCAAAAATTTTTTTTAAAGTTTGTGTATTACAACGAAAACATGAACAATTTTTTCAAAAACTACAACGATTCAGAACATGCCGTAAAAACAAAAAATTCTCCACTTTTCCTGAATTTTCTATATAATTTTTACATAAAGTTTTTTCCGAGAGGTCCTTTAAAAAATGATACACATCAAATTTTTAGGCCTAGTCGGAGCCGCCGTAAGTGGCGTTTACGTTGACAAAACCCATCGCTTCGAAGAAACCATGAAAGTCAGCTTCTGTGTCGCCGGTTTTGCCGCATGTGGTCTTTCAATTTCAATCAACTATGAAAACGTCGAGTGGGCCATAGCTACGTCCATTTGTGTGTTTGGAGTTTTTGGATTCGCTATATACCCCATAGGTTTGGAGATGGGGGTTGAAGCTACCTATCCAGTAGCCGAGGCAACGTCGTCCGGGTTAATCATTATGTTAGGGTTAGTTTTATACAAAATGAAAATGGCTTCACTCTTGTTAAAGGACCAGTCCAACTTTTTTCCCATTTGACTGGTCCTTTAAAATGAGTTATTCCGTTTATGACCCCCTGGTTTTATACAAATTTTGGATTTTAAAAATCATTTTTAGGCAAGTCGAAGGAGTGATTTATGTGTTAGTGACAAGCTTTTTGACACAATCTGCAACAGCACATGAAAAGAATATACAGACTTGTAATAAAGCTGGATCCTCGGATATTGATGTCCAGGATTGGAAATGTAAGTGCTACAAATCATATACATTAGAACAAAAAGTAATGCAACACACTTTAAAGGACTAGTCGACTCGGAAAAAATACCATGAAAAAATATATATTCGGAAGGTTGATAAAAAATGGAGGTTGAATGTTTGATTCCCTCTTAAGACGAAGTTTTTGTCTTATATTAAAATGTTTGTTTTTTAGACTCATTCATCGCTTGGAATTGCTTCGTCGTCTTTGGAATTATGGTTTTTACAGCTTCATTTTGGCCTAAGTATAAAAGAGTACAATATGAGCAAGGTCGGTTGCAAATGGCCCAAAAACTCAACTCCAAGCCTAAAATAGAAGCTCCTCAAAAGGCACCAATCGAAGAAAAAGACGTCGAAAATCACCACAACCAATCAATATCGAATTAGCGTCAAGCATAGATGAAATAGGACTGAAATTAATATAGGGTGAGCCTAAAAACCGTATTTTGCGTTTTTGGTGAAAATTTTTTTTCAAAAATCATCTATAAGGGGTATTTTCATGCGAGAAATCGATTCCATGCATCGAAACCCCTTGAAAACGCTTCCCAGACATTGAAATATCATTTGTATTTTCAAGTATTACAGAAGATTATTGAAATTAATTTTTTTGCAAAACAAATCAATAAAAATTTATCTCATTGTTCGGTATTAATTCCGAAAATTGTATATTTCATAGTCTGGGATGCGTTTTCAAGGTCTTTCAATGCGCGCAATCGATTTCTCGCATAAAAATACCCCTTATAGGTGATTTTTGAAAAAAACTTTTTTAAAATTTTTCGCCAAAAAACACAAAGTACAATTTTTTGGCTCACCCTGTAATAGAACATATAGCATTTTTTATATCATCACCGGTTGTTTTTTAAATACGGGTATTTTCTTATTTCAGGTTCGCATAAAATTTTCTTAATCTTGATCTTTTTCACATTAAATATTTCATTTTTGCTGGATTTTTTTGTTGAAAATAGCACATTCTTTGACACAAAAAACAGAGGATTGATGAATGAAAATGTCTCGCTTTTTAAAGCCGGTAATATAGTGGTGCGTCGAAATCGAAATTACGATGTTCCGATTTCGCGAAATCGGGATCGTAATTTCGAAATTCTATAGGAAATTGCCATTTTTAAGCTTAAAATGCTATGAAAATGACGATTTTTGGCTAAAAATGATGAATTTTGACGAAGAAATTGACACTTTTGAACATTTTTAGTGAAAATAATTAAAAAAATTAGTGAAAAAAATAGTAAAATTTGGTCATTTTTGATGAAAAATCGTTATGGGGAACCATTAGGATTTTTAGAAAAAATTTTCAAAAATTTTGGGCAAAAACATAAGGGGGGACCCTTATGACTTTTTCTGCCCTTCGGCTGGAATGGGGGGACCACCCCGGTTCCCCCCTAGCTACGCCACTGAAGTAAATACAGCGGCGGAGAAGTCCTGATATGGGATGCAACAAGTCTTATCCATGTGTGCAAAAAGTCCTAGCATAGAATGCAATAAGTCCTGACATAGGAAAAATTTGAGTTTTAATGGATTTACAGGGTGCGACAAAAGTCCTGACCTAGGCGGCAAAAATCCTGACCCATGTCAGGACTTCGTACATCCTTTGCCAGGACTTCTCCGTCCCCTGTACAAATGAATACATATGGGATAGAAATTCAAATTTTTCAATCATAAATCCATTTTATATTTATTGAGTGAACTTATAAACAATAAAAGTACAACGATCTACAAGAATAAGA
>JAQGBS010004306.1:0-10447 GCA_034698545.1 Acrobeloides obliquus
TAATGTGGTTCATCATAGCAAGGCGCAAGTGATCTTGTCGAAGGCCCTCCTTCAAAATCTGTAGCGAAAATCCAACTCTTCTGCTTATTAAAATCAAGATAATCCCAATTCATATACGTTCCTTCACCTGGGTTGTTATCAATAAGTCCGGTGTAGTTAACCACGATGAGGATGCTAGTACCGGCTTGGATAGACTGGGCTAAGTTTATGGTGACGATAGCATTGTCATAATCTCGAATAATGGAATTCCAGGGAACTTCGATTGAGCCATTTGTTTTGATAACTCGGAGGTGGTTGATCATATGGCGGTGGGAGTTGAAGGAAATTGTTTGTGTCGCGCCGAATTTTACAGCTCCTATCTTAAAGTTTGCTTTATGTTACATTTAAACCCTTTTTACCAAATCTCAGATATCAGGATCTAGTTTCAGATTGGAGGTCACTATAAAATTTTTAAAGTAGCCCGCAAAATTTGAAAATTTTTTGTAATTCACTGCCTAAAACCCATAAACAACCGTTTTCTTGATGGGTGGGGGACTTTTGTGCCCTCATATATGCGCAACGACACACTTACAACCCGACTTTTGAGCACCCGTTTTTTGCGCCCCGACATTTGTGCTCCGACATTTGCTCTCTATACATTTGCGCCCCTACATATGCGCTCTAATAATTGCGCCCCAAAAGAAGGGGCGCAAATGCCGTTGCACAATTATAGAGCGCAAATATCAGAGCAAAAATGTTGAGGCGCATATGCCAAGTGCAAATGTCAGGTGCCATATGTGAGGGTACAAAGTCCTCCACTTTTCTTGATGGGGGAAGAAGGAATTCAATTTTTTGAACACCTCAGATGACTATTTTTAGCAATACCCCTTTTCTCAACTGGACACTATCCTAACCAGTTACATATTCCCGACTGTACATCTTCCCGACTGGACACTTTCCTGATCGGACACATTCCCAATCATATACAATTTCTCGACCAAGTATGATTTTCCGATTTTATCCGATTTCTCAATCAATTTCATGGTCGAGAATCTGTCCGGCCGGGAAAGTGTCCAGTAGGGATTTTGTCCAATCGGGAATTTTTCCAGTCGGAAAAATGTACAGTCGGGAAATCGTACCTGGTCGGGATAGTGTCCAGTCGGGAAAAGGGGCTATTGCTCTATTTTTGCAAAAATTTGACGCAGCTCTGGAAAGCACCATATTTATTGATCATTCATATAATGCCTTACCGTAACATTTGCATCAAACGTAAAATTCTTCCCAATACCATAGTTATAAGAACTTGGAAAATACGGCCTAACCGTCAAATTATATTGAACTGGCGTAAACGTATGATTAAGTTGTACCAACCAAGGAGTCGCACCAATCGGGACATAGTTATCATACAACCACCTAGTCATATCAGCATAGGTAATCTGCCCTCTATAATTCGCCGGCAATAAAATATTATTATAGTAGCTATTGAAGTAGTATAGTGCATTGCGGATAGAAATATCATCGATATCAAGTGCTTTAAGATTCGTATAAATTGTTGAGTTGATTGTCTTAAATTGCTCTAATCTTATATCCGTGTACCATAAGCCAGTCATGCCTTGCAGATAATAGTTTAATGTGCAGGCATAACCAAGACTATAGCAAACATTTCCGTTGAAGATGAGATGCCATGTTTCATTTGAATTACTGGCGTTGATGAGATAATCGGCCATTACGTTAGAAGCGGCAAGGTTATAGTTGAAATTGGTAATAGCTGGCAATAGATTAAAGCTATATGAACTGGCGGATCGGTAAACGAATAAATCGATAATTTTGATGATGATGGCTACATTTTGAGCACAAGCCATTCCTTGTGCCAGAGAGTTGATTTCACGAGAAGTATAGTAACTAGTATTTTCGGCATGTAGGAATAAGGCTGATAGATTGCTAAACTTATAAAAAAATTAAAAAGTTGACTTTTTTCTGCTTCCCACTCACCTTCTTGACTCCCACCCAGATGTGGCATTATGAGAGGGGGAAGGCTGACAATCGTTCTTAAAATCGACCGAAGGAAAACAACTAAGGGTCCTCAAGTAGCGCAACCAAAGAGCAGGGGAAAGAAGTTCCTTTGTGGAAGTTCCTAGAGACGACATGTGACCCGTTGATATTTATGTGCAATAGTAGGTTAGGAAATACACGAGAGGTGTGTCTAACTAACACCTAGCCGTGGACAATAGGCCAAAGCTCTTTAATCTTGCACCTCGCTAGTTTCCTGGCCTAATCTGTTCGAGGATATAGCTAATAAGCAAATCTCATGAGCTACTCCAACACATAACAGATAAGCTGTTACAGATAAAAATTACATCACTTTGTAGTCTAAACCCAAGCTTTGAGAGTGGAGGGAAGCACCTAACCAAAAAAATGTTTAAACAATAGATTATTTTTGAAAAAATTCAATTTTCCCTTGAAAAAATCTTTTTTGGTACCCCTCCCTTCAACCTGGAGACTGTACTGCTATGGTGGCTATGGGCATGAATTATGAAAAATATACGCGAAAACAGGTCCATTATCATCCCATATCGCAGCACAATAAACAGCTCTTCTAATATCTGGGTTTATTTGATTTACAGTTTGGTTCTTCCAAATTTGCAAAGCTACTTGACGAGCATCTCCGATATCAAATCTTACAGCATAATACAAAAACCTTGCTCTAAAATAATTTCACTTATTTTCTTGCTACTAAAATTTCCCATGATTGATAGCCATTACCTTAAAAAGCCCGTATTAAAATCATTCTCGTTACCACTCCAACCACCAGAATAATTATAAAAATTCGTCAAAATCGGCCTCAAAAATCTCAGCCATAAATCAAATTCATATCTATCCATATACAATTCCAACATCGAGTCAATCGCATTCTGCACTACCATAAATGTAGTTGAATGCACCGAAGTATTTGAAGTTAGTATGGATTGCAAAATTTGTAGACCCCGATGAAGTTTTGGTGGCAAACCAAGATACAGCATATCACGATCAATAGCTGCCCACTCGTCGGCGATTAAACGGATTTTTGTGCCAATGGAGATGGTGCCATTATCTCGTTCAACAATTCGGCGGATTCTTTCATGAGCACGATCTTCATATATTATGCGGGCATATGTGTTAGCGCCTTCGTTATAAATGTCGTATCTGTCATAAATTGTAACGGCTTTTTTTTTAAAGACAGCAGAATTTGTGCATTGGGTGTTGTTAGCTTAAATTTTTATATAACGATCAAGAACGACAGACCCCTCTCTCCATCTGTCCTCTGACTTTGGCATTGGCCCCACCTCACTCAAAACTCCTCCCACCAGCTTCTATTTCTGAGGATAGTTATTTTTGGGGGAGATGGACCAAAATTAGGCCCCTTGGTCTAGTGGTCCTAGGCGCTGACTGAAACCATCAAATTTTAGGTATGACTCAGTTCAATTCCCCCAGCCGCCGACCCAACTCTAACTTATAATAAAAGCATACGCAAAATCCACGTCGAATAAGGATTTACTGAATAAGGAATTTCGTATTCCAGTACTTGTGTTGGTATGATCCAAGAATAGTTGTAACCAGGGGGTAAATATGCCAACGGAAGGAATGGTTGTTGTCCGGCAACAAAACTATGTCCTCCATCATCCAAGTCAATAATAATGGCTGGAAAATGGGGTACATTTACCCAAGCATCCATGAGAACACTAACGTTTAAATAATTTCCACACCAATCTTGAATGCCACTATCTTTTGCGACCTAAATTTTGTATAAGCTAAATAGCCCTTTAGGCACCAACCCGCCCCTCCCAAAGTTGGATTACATGAGTAGGGGGCTCAAAAAAGTCAAATTTGGACATGTACTGGACCCTAATAATGGATTGAAAAATTTACAATTGAAAACTGTTCAAAAAATTGGTAGTGATTAGCATTGCTTAATTGATAAGTATTAAGATAACGCTGCAAAGCTTTTTGGTATCCACTAGCACCCATTGTAAAACGTAGCTGCCGAAGCAAAGAACCCCCTTTATCATAGGTAATACCGTCAAAAGCTCCATAAGGATAGACAATAATAGGATGGAAATAGTCTACTTCCATAATGGCTTCTTGTGTTTGTATAACATAAAGATGGCTCTAAAAATTTGCTTTAAAAAGTATGGGCTATGAAAATCCTACGGCAAAACTTGATTGGTTTTGGTACATCAAACCAATGGAATAGGTTTCGAAATAGTCAGCTAAAGCTTCATGTAGCATAATATCACTCCACCACTCATTTGTGACAAGGTCACCAAACCATTGATGTGCTATTTCATGGCATCGAACTTGGATACCAAATACTTTATCAGCTGTGGTATCTTCCTAATAATTACAAATTTTGAAAGATAGTTTTACTGTCTGTTTATTTGCCTATTCAGTACCCTGCTGGTAATATTTTTCCTTGACATTATTTCTTGTCTGTCTTGGCTCTCCTGTTTGCTCCGCCTAGAGGCTATTTGACCTAAACCCAAAAGCACCGATCTCTTGGACTCAAAAGGATTTGCCCTTTAGACCCAGTACCAATGAGGTCTCGGCCCCTGCGACCCAAGGGAGCCTGACGTGGACCCCGGGCTCCCATTGGGGGGGGGGGGCGAGGGACAAGCCTAGGAACCCAGGACATGGGGTCAAGTTAGTTGGGGTGGGCCTAGGGGTTTTGGATCTCTAAGCTCTCAAAACCCTTCCTGACCACATGTGACCCAGGCCACAGCCCTAGGCTAAGGGTCAGTTGATGACCTCGGGAATCGGAACTGGAATTCGGAACCGGAATTTGGATCCGAAAATCAGAAGTGCATAAAATTGAAATAAATCTAATTCCGTCTTTCGGCCCCAACTTCAAACTTCCGGAAGTTATCAATTGGCTCTTGGCCCCAATTGGCTCTGGAGTCTAAGAGAGGACCAATTTCGCTTTTGTCTCAACTCTCGACCTTCCTCTCATTTTAATTTTATACTAGTTTCTATAAATAAATCTGAAAAATTACTTGATCATAGAATAAAATAGAATCGGAATCATAAATGATCAAACCCCAATTTTCCATTCCACCGGAAGAGAAAAATGGCAGTGCCAGATGATCTGAATTTTTATTTTAAAAATCTGTAAGGATACTGATGAATAGGATACCTAATTTGTTTATTGGGTATGTAACATTTATGTACTTTCTTAAGCTGTTGTAACATGTCACAGCCGTATCTGTTGCTACAGTAATTCTATCCATCATTCCAGGTCCATTCCAAGCCCAAACGCCAATCTAAAGATTTCTATAATGAGTTTTAAAAACACACAGTTGAACAAATGATCCTCTTACAAAGTGTGAAAATTTTGGGCTTCTGGAGGGCTGCATATTTTTTTACTGTCGAATCCTCCACCCCTTCCTCTCATATAAATTGAATTGGAATAGGGGGTGGTGTAGTTTGCATTACTTTAAAAAACTGACCGTTGTATTATCTTCAGCAGTGACCGTTTTATTGATAAAATCTCCGGTGGCAAAAGCAACGAGATAAGTTGACATTACAGGGGTCGTTGCAAAAGTTACTATCTTATACTCATTCCTAAATTTAAGATGTGCAAAAATATTACGCATTTCTCGCCAAGATGGTCACTCAAGGGGTGAAAAACTCATAACTGGGCAGGGGGTCCAAAAATGGATCCTCTGTCGCAAAAATTTTGGAGTTTTCCCTTTATCCATCGCAGAAATCTAGGCATCAGTTCCAAAAATGATCATTTTTTCAATTTGTACAATAAAAAATGGAATTTTTCATCAAAAATGGATATTTTTGGCTAAAAATTTTTGCGACTATTTTTGGTCGTTAATCAGGGGAGAGGTTAGGGTCACAAAAACTTTCGAAAAAAATTTTCAAAGTTCCTCTTTACCTCCCCTGCAAATTTTTGAAAAATATGGACCCTTTGCCCAGGTGGGTTGGCGGCACTTACGCATAAAACATTGCACACCCACTTTTACGCATTTAACAGTTATGCATGCACGTTTGCGCATGTACATTTGCGCATGGGCATTTCACATGCACTTTTGCGCATGTAACATTTGTGCATTCACTTTTGCGCGTGCAACATTTGCCCATGTAACATTTTTGGGGATAATTACAGAGTGAGCCAAAAAAATCATGTGCATATGCCAATGTTACATGCGCAAATGCTACATGCGAAAAAGTGAATACGCAAGTGTTGCATGCGCAAATGCGCATGCACAAATGTAGGTGTGCCATGTTTCATGCGCAAATGTAAATGCGCAAGTACCGCCAACCCGCCCAGGTATGAAAAAACTAGAATTTTCAACAACCAAATTTTCCAAATCGTCAATTTTTTGTCTGAAGAGAAATTTTGAGCTACGGACCTTCTAAGATTTTCGATCTGATTTTTCATTTTAAGGCCATAAATCAATCATTTTAAATCCGTTTGGAATGATTTTTGTTTTGATGAATTCCTGAGATCACGGCGAACAACTTTGTAGTATATCACTTTTTGTGAAAATCTAAAGGTTTTCCTAGGCGCGGAATCGATTGTGTGAATTTTCGAAGCATGAAAAAATTTCTATGTCATTGATTTAAGTGATTTTCGGATTCAAAAATCATGATAAAATTCTGCAAACTTTTAGAACAACCCAATACATGCGTGAAACATACGAATATGGCACTGGAGCACTTGATGGATTTGTATTACCCAAAGCTTGAAAAGAAGATGGATAAATCAATGTCACCGTAAATTGAGCCTTGAAAGAGGGGTCATCAAAACACGGGAACACCGATCTAGCACCGCTTCCGAGTTCAAAATATGTTGCAATAATATAGCCATTGCTAGAAAATTATTTTTTATTAAAAAATAAAAACATTCTTACTCCGGTCTTATCCATTGGTCATTCTTCCAATATGAGTAAAATAACCCTCCAATAGTATAATCATTGATTAGTCCAGTATAATTAAATTCTAATTCATAAGTATTGCCAGCTTTTAAAAATAAAACTGGGGATATGGTAAGTCGAAATGAGTTGTTGTCGTACGAGGTGGAAATCAATGGTTGCCGTGTGCCATTAAGGAGTAGATTAACGTTATTAAAATTTAAGCGAAGAGCATCTACGGCTATGCTCATTGCATCTTGAGTCATATTAAAACGAATTTTGGTATATCCATCAAAGGTCAGATTTCGGTCTAAAATTTTTTACTTATTTTATTGCTTTATAAGTATCGACAGTAGAGCCTGCACTTGACAAACTTGACTTGATAAAGCTTGTCAAGTGTAAAATCAGAGGCTTATTTCTAGGAGTGAAAAAATTTCATTGCTACAACGATGCAAATGCAACAACAAGAAGCTGGACCAGAATCGTCTGATACTATTGAATAGAAGCCATGAAGTCGAGTCTATGGAGTCTACGACCCAAGACCTTGTACTCCATGTGACGCGGACCTCATCTTCTCAGAAGTCTGGGACCAAGCAAGGTCCTGATGGCAAGATTTCTGTTCCCAGTCCCGAGTAGACTGGGTAGTGAAAAATCCCCACACACAAGTGTGTGGGAGGATGCGTAGCCCAGGGGTATAAATCTATCGGGACAATGCATAATGGAAAATTTTTGTAAAATATTGAATAACTTTTTAAGGCTGAAGAAAAATTTTAAAGATGGATTTTTTATAACTATTAAGACACCTTGCCGTTATTTTGCAAAAATCGGCATCAAAAAATTCCTCATTGATTTTTAAGAAACTTGATTTTAAGTAAAAAAACCCGGGACTCCATTTGCATCTGCACAGAAGCCCGAGACTAAGAGAGCAAGGTCAGCTTAATTACCAAGGCTTCTTTCCCCAGTTCTGAGAACATGGGGCTGAGCAGTAGAGATTTCTTTATTTTAAATTTTACTTGCTGGATACGATACCCCTGGTACCAGTCCTGGTGCTGGAAAATATGGTTGCACCGTGATCCAATATTGTTGAACTTGTACATTTTTGGAAAGTCTAGGAATAGTCGCCAAATTTGTGAAATGTTCTTCTTCAAGCCTGTCAATCAGCACACTTTCATTCGTGAATTCATTTTTTTTAACCGTAATCTCATCTTGTTGCTCTAACCAACTTTTGGTGGCAAATTTTTTGGGCAACGAATTTTGGGGCAAGACTTTGTCAAGGTAATCTTTGTGAAATGAAGCTCTTCGATGCCCGACTAAAAAAGGTTTAAAAATATGTTATTGAATCTTACATTTGTACAAAAAGAGGTAACTTTTTGAAGTCTCACGATACCTACCCCATACTTGTACAATTTTGAAGAACCTACGTTTTCTCGGATAGTGCCCATGGGAAAGAAAAATTTGCACTAATAATAACAAAACTACTAGGAACTTTTTAAAAGTCCCCATAATTGGATGTTCCAATTAAACAATTATCATTATAGATAACATTGATATGCTAGTCTTCTTCGACTTTTTAATTAGAGTGGTAACAGATCATTGTTAGTTAGATTATTATTTTATGGCTATCGATTAAAAATTTTGTTGATGACAAATTAATAGCAGGACGGACACTCCTTCACATTGGAATTGTTGACTCTTGGATTTTTGCTTCTTGATTGGACTTGGGCAGAGTAGTAGCCATAAAAAAGTAGAGTCTGATGCAAAATTGAGTATTAAGAGACACTTTATTGAGAAGTCGAAGATCGATCCAATAGGGAGGCGACAAAGTTAGAAAGTTCGAGTCGACCCCGGTTTATATAAATTTGGAAAGTACTAGACTAGAGATAAAAAAGTCTTTTGAGGTCAAGTCTGACTCGACGTGGTTTGGGAGATATGCTAATTGTTGTCTTTTTATTCGAAGCCGATTCTAAATTTTTGATCAAAATTTTAGCTCTCGATTAGTAGATGATGTTTAAAAAAAGAATTATTCAAATTGCTAATGTCCTTGCCGAGAAAATCAATTTTTTTCACAACAATACTTTTTCGTGTTATTGAAACGAAAACTTTTATTCATTTGTATTGTCGCTATTTTTTCCACACTTTCCCCCTACGTGGGACCCTTATGATTTTTTCAAAATTTTTGGGTGGAGCTCACTCTAAATTCTGCTCTTCCTGCTGATCTGTAGGGGGAGCTACCCCTGCCCGTAATTACGCCACTGTAGGAAGGGCATAAAATTTTGCACATAGGGGAAAGAATTTTTCGCATATGGGGAAAAAAATTTATTGCACATGGAAGATGTGCATAAAAATTTTTCCGCCATGTGAAAAACATGTGGGATGTTTTTTGCACATCTTCCATGTGCAAAATGATTTTTCCACATACAAAAAATTCTTTCTCCTTTGTGCCAAATTTTCTGCCCCTCTCTATATTCGTATTATTTTATATTCAAGAATAGAAAATTCAATTTCTTTGACTTGTTTAAAATTTGATTTTTGGGCTTAAAATTGTCTAAAGGGGCAGGGGTATCCATAAATTACTTTGCGAACAGCTGAATTTCGCATAATTTACGTGTTCAGGTTGAACCGTCAAAGTGTCGAGTTTAAAAAAACTGGATAAATCCCTATTGATTTTTAACACTAAAGCCCATTTCAACCCATAATCCTAGCGGACTTCTTAAAAGTTAGTAAGGAGCGATCCCGTCCGATCTGGCAAGTTAAATAATTTGGGACCATCGGTTCGATCCCGCTTGGAGCTAATTCTTTTTGCTTGGTTCAAAAACGGATAAAAATTTTTGCCTAGGGGTAATTTTATGCGAGAAATCGATTGCGCGCATTCCCGAAGCGTAAAAACGCTTCTCTGACCCTGATTCAGAGAAGGAAAAGGTGTATTGAAGCGAAAATAACTAAAATAAGAAATTGTCACCGGAAAACCGGCTGTCTAGGGGTTTTCTTAGAAAAAACATAAAAATAAAAATTTATATCTATTTCAAACTTTAATTCATTTTCGATTCAATACACCTACATTCCCTGAATCAGGGTTGGATAAATTTTTCAATGCATTAAAAATGCGCGCAATCAATCCCGGGCATAAGAAAACCCCTAGACAGCCGGTTTTCCGGTGACAATTTCTTATTTTAGTTATTTTCGCTTCAATACACCTTTTTCTTCCTTGAATCAGGGCCAGAGAAGCGTTTTTACGCTTAAAAATGGGTGTTTTTCAGTCGAAAAATTATCGTGCCTGTCGGCGCGAAAAACAGGAATTGATTTATGAAATTTTTTTAAAAACTCTAAAAAATTGCCTTGCCTCCTTATGTTTTTGCTCAAATTTTTTGAAAATTTTTCGAAAAAATCACAGGTAGCTGTGGATTTTGGACTTGACTTTGGGTCATTATCCCTCCCCCGTCAGGAAATCCTAGCTATGTGCTTGTGCCAGATATCGATAAAATTGCTTAGATCAAGCCTAGGTATACAATTCTTTAGATTCGTTTAGATATAGGTAAAATTTAGATATAGAAGAAATTCCTTAGGATATCCAA
>JAQGBS010004307.1:0-10445 GCA_034698545.1 Acrobeloides obliquus
TCGCATAAAATTACCCCTAGAAATGTCATTTTTTTGAAAAATGTCGAAAAATTTTTTTTCGTCGGAGATCCTGTCGCAAAAGTCAGTCCCCCTTTAAGAATTTTAAAGTTTTTAGGGCGTCAAAATTTAAGAATTTTAAAGATTGACCCAGAATTTTAAGATATTTTAATTACCGTAGTCAGAATTTCCGTTTGGGGAAGGGTAATTTTTGGGAAAAAAAATTTTGGACTCTCAAAAATTTTTTTGGTAATTTTTGAAAAAAAAACGAAAAATTTTTTGGCCGTTTAGAGGGCAATTTCGGAAAAATTTTTTGGCGCTTTGCGCGTCAATAAAAAAATATAAAAAATCAAAGTTTTTTCCAAAAAAATGTATTTTTAAAATACATTTATTATGTGAAAAGTCCAAATAAAATATAAAAATTTTCCTGTCGGTTACATGAAATAATTTGAAAATACGTAAGTACAAAAACAGCACCAAAGGCGCGGAAAATTTTTTACCAATAGTGTTTTATTATAAATAACAAATTTTCGATTAAAACTTTACGAAATCAATTTTGATCGAATCCTAAAGAAAACGTCATTTTTCTTTACCCGTTTGGGTAAAGAAAAAAACCCATTTTTTTGCCGTTTTGAGATTTTTTTGTGCCGAAAATGCTTATTGTATAAAACTTTTTATGGACTTAAGATAGAGTGGGGTAGGAGTAAGGGTAAGCATAAAAAAGAATAGCATAAAACAAAGAATTTTTTTAATTTTGAAATCCTTTTTTGACAGGTATATATATAGATGGGGTCAAATTTCGGAATTTTTGGTCTAAAAATAGGCCTAGAAAATAATTTTTTAATTTTGCAAAACATATCTGTTTGCATAAAATGGATTTAAACAATGCTAATACTCAAAAAAATGAATGCTGAAAATAATGTTTAGTAAAAATCTTGATAACTAAATATTTTTTATATTAAAAATATCATTTCTAATAAAAATGTTTGCATAACGATGAAAATGATGGCATGATGACACAGTGTTCAAATGAAGGCAATGCCATAAAATGATGGCAATGTGGCAACCTTGGTTAATATGAAAACATGGGGCCGAGCTACAAGAGTCGACCTCATGTTTTCATATTAACCAGGATTGCCACTTTCCCGAATAAAATTGTGTAATCAAGTCTGAAACGTCCCTTGTAAGTTGTTAATATTATCAAAGCATTTTTTAGAAACTATTGATTTTAACGAATCACTTATAGCATTAATAGATATTCTTTCCGGCGTCGATTTTCTACATAAAAATAATTTTATTCATCGCGATATTAAAGTAGGTGATTTCAAGGGTTGGCAAAAAATATAGATTATTTTGATTTTTTCCTGACCAAAATGGCATTATAAGTGTTGTTATATGCGAGAAATCTAATGCGTGCTTGTCCATCATAAAAACTCTTCCTAAATTTTGAAACTTATAAAACATTTTTATATTCATATTTTTCATTATTTTCTACACTCCGTTCAATAATTATAACGTCACCTCCAAAAATCCAAAATAAGTCACCTCCAAAATAAATCAGGGTGTATATATTTATTTTGATAAATGTTAAAAAATGTAAAATTAAAAAATCGCAAAAATACATTTTATTTGCCCAACCATAAATCATAGGTGGCCAAGGGAGTAGGTTTAACAAAAAAAAATACGAAATTGGTCTCGGATCCGACCAACTATCACTTCGAGTGTCGACATTTTTTTAGCCATCAACTTAAATTTTTTCAAGTTTTTCACATTTTTATTAGCAAATTTACGGTCTGATACGAAGTTATCCTCTTTTTTGGGCCCGATACGAATTTGTTTAGGGATTTAGACCTTTGGCTCTTTGACCCTTGGCTCTTTGGCCAAGGGATTTGGCCAATTAAGCCATAAATAAGGTATTTTTTTAACAATCGTATTTAGCCAGGGAATATTCTTGTTAAAAAACGCGAAAATCGCGTTTATTATCTTCTTGGCGATTTTGGACTTGTTAGAAAATTGCCGAAAAATATACAAAAGCAACGCATGGATGTAAAACAAAATAGCGATTCTAATGATGAGGGAAAGCCTGATGTTGATGAAAATATTTCTATCAATTCAGAAAGATATTCGGATGAGAATTTTGCTAGATTAACATTAGAATCTGAAAATAGTTCCGATAACCCAGATGAAGGAGACTCCGATAACTCCGATGAATTAGAATCTGAAAACAGTTCCGATAGCTCCGATGAAGAAGACATCGCCAGAATGACAAAAGATGTTGGAACCGAGGATTATGCAGCGCCAGAATTATCTTCAGGAAAATATAACGAAAAAGTAATGCAAAATTTTTTAAATAAAAAGATAAAACTTCCAATTTAGATAGACATTTATAGTGTTGGACAAGTTATACGACTCGATCTTTTTAACAGTAGAAAAGAAAAAATATCAGCATTTCCAGAAATTGTATGTATAAAGATGGAAATTTTCTTTATTAATAAATTTTTAGGATCGTATTTCTAAAATGATGGTTGACGAAGATTATAGAAAAAGAATGTCGGCAGAAGAAGCGCTAAAAGAATTTAAAAATTTGCGAAAACCGGTAGAACTTGAATTGGATTGATATTTTGGAGAAATTTTTTATAATCTTTTTTTATCAACGCATTCCCTCTGGGGATGCGTATGTTTGTTTTGCTTTTGGGGGTTCCTACGCCTATTTTTAAGGTTTATGCCCATTTTCTAGTAATTTATTTTTGCTCGAGATTTTTTTCAGCTCAAGACCTTTCTAATGATAGGTCACTTGTAGGGTGTTCCTCTAAAGAACATAGAAAAACCCCTAAAAACGAATAATCGACTTTGGTGTTTTTATTTCCTGTTTTCTCAAAAACTGCACGATCAAATTTTTTTTTAATAGCGTAGAAAAGTGTTCTGAAGAACATGACGTGGCCTTTTTTTAAGGAAAAATCAGCTAAGGGGATAAAAATCGATTTTTTAATAAAAAACCTCTAAAAGTTTATGATTTTTAAGTGGAGTCTCCGAGGTAAATGAGACCCCTTCCCTTTAAAATGACGTCATACAAACTCTGACAATTGAGCCGTAAAAGCCCAAGGTTTCTATATTCTTCTTTTTAATTTATGATAAGCGTTTTTATTTTATTATTTGCAGCAAATAAAATACTCCTAAAAATTTTATTATTATTGATCTTTGTTCTCAAATAAAAACCATTTCATAAAAAATATCCTGACTCAATGTTCAGCAATAATACATTCCAACCATAAAATTAAACCAAACTCTCATAGTTCCCATGATAATAAAATTAAAGATTATCACTAACACTATAAAACTGTCTAATAAGACATAAGCTATCATTTTTTACTTATTAACAAATGAACTTTGTCCAGACTCTGTTTTTCTTCTCTATCTTCCTCGTGCTAAAAGCTTGTCCTCCGGGAACCGTTCAAGGAGTAAGTGAAAATATTTGCTATCTCCCAGTATCTACCCCAGCAAGTTGGTTCGCTGCTGAATATGATTGTGCTAGAAATGGTGGACATCTTGGATCTATTGAAAGCGCTTTTGAACAAGCTTTTTACGTCGGATTAGCAGATGAATCTTTTAATGAATCAAAAGATTTTTGGCTAGGTTTAAGTTCTGCTTTTGGAAACGATTGGGAATGGGCAGATGGAAATCCTTTTAATTTTTCTAGATGGAACGCCGGTAAAAGTCATATCTTAGCAGGTTTCCAGATCTAGGCCCACATCGTCAGATTTTTGAACTTGCCCAAAAGATTTTTGAATTTGCCAAAAAATCGCCTCGAATCAGTGGCGTAGCTAGAAATCCGGCAAGGGGGAATTGTCGGAAAAATCATAAGGGTCTCGTCATGTTTCTTCCTGTCTTCGGTCGAAAAAATAAGGATGACCTTTATGTTTTTTCGGGCCTTTGGCTCGGAAGAGGGGTTATAACCGGTGATGTAGCTAGGAATCAAGGAAGCGACCCCTCCTAACCCCCCCCCCCGTACGCCACTGCCTCGAATAGATTCCCTCACAAAAATTTCAGTTTTGTCCTAAGACCCCTCGCAACTTTTTTATAGATAATCTGAACCCCTTTCGGGTATTTAAGGCAAGAATCAAAAATTTTGTGTGGAAATAGAATTTAGGACAACCATCTAGTAATAATAATACTTGTTTGAATGTCGAAATTGTTGGTGGTAGGTGGAATGTTGCTAGTTGCGATGTTTATAAGCCATATATTTGTAAATTACCGCGTTATAGCAAATGTCCGGTTGGATGGACATATGTGGAATTTACTGGGAAATGTTATTATTTTGTAATATCATTCCACTTTAATTAGCTTACAAAACTTAAAGGAGCTATCAATATTTTGTTTCAGCCTTCGTTTTCTTAACGCGGGAATACTCCAAAATCAAATCGACTCAAGTGGGATTCGAACCCGAGACCCTTAGACTCGAATCTTGAAGCACTACCACTGAGCTAAGTTCACGATAAATTCGTGATTTTTAATTTTCTTATAATTTAACATGAATTTTTTTAACAACTTTTTTTCAAAAAATTTTTTAAATGTTGCTCAGAATAGCTTAAAACAACAGAATATACCGGAAATTTGAAGGAATATTCCTGTGTTAAGGTATCAGAACCCCGAACCCCCTCTAAAAACCTTAAACTTAACTAAAATCCTTAACGAATCTGAACAGAGACCCGAGCTAAGTACCCGAGCTGAGTATCCGAGCCAAGCATCCGACCTTGAGCTAAGCACCTGACCCCGAGCATCAAACTCCGAGCCAAGCACTCGACCCAGAGCCAAGCACCAGACTCTGAGCCGAGAACCCAACTCAGAACTAAGCATCCGATCCCGAGCAGAGCGCCCTACCCAAGCACCTCCTCTAACTATCGCATATTCAGATAGTTTCATGGTATGCGATACATTCCCATCCGCAAAATTCTAGCTGCGCCCTTGGTAAGTTATAACAATGCAATAATTTAGTATGAACAAATGCAAACTTGGTCGAATGCTTCATTTTATTGTGAACAATTTAATGGGACTTTAGCTTCAATTCATAGTGTAGCGGAAAACGCTTTATTTGCCGGTAGAATAAAAATGTTATATCATTTTAAAAAAACTCGAATTTAGCTCTCGCTGCTAAATACATGCCAGGTAACAGCAATATATGGATAGGATTACACAATCCGAATTATTCTGGCAAATGGGAGTGGTCAGATGGTTCAAGTTTGGACTACACTTTTTGGTATACAAATCCTACGAACACGTATCTTTATGCGTATGCTCGTCCAAATGCTGGTAATCCGTCGCAGTGGTATGTCAGTGGTGAAGCTAACTATTATTCAATTTGTGAAAAATATCTCGGGGATATTTTAAACCTTTAATAATTTTTCAATAAATAAAAGCATTTTCAAAAAAGCAATAAAATTAGCTGCTATCATTTATTAACAGTTGTGCATACGGCTCAAAAATGTTTAATAAAACATTAAAGGACCAGTCAACTTTTTGGGAGTTGATGCCATATGATAGAGCACAAAATTTGGAGTATTTTTTGCTTTTACGGCACTACTTGAAAATCTAATTTATTTACAGAATATGCAAAAATGAAAATCCATTAGGTTATAATATTCATACTAGATTCTGAAAATGTGACTGAGACCAGGATGTCAAACATCTTACCTTTTCGGTATGTCTGGACTTACCAAACAGGTAAGTTGTTTGACATTCCTATCTGGAACCCAGGACCCCTAGGCCCATTTGTTCCCGAGGTCCTCGACCGATGGGTACCAGAGGAGGTCAGGATCGTGTCCCAGGAGGTCAGGGTAGGATCCCAGGAGGCCAGGGTAGGGTCCCAGGAGGCCAAAGTAGAATCCAGTCCCCAGAAGTCTGTCTCCGAATCCCATTGTGTCGTTGGTTCCCGAGTCTGGAGTCCATTGATTCGTGGTGTCCCAAAAAGCTGACTTCCTTCTGAAGAATAGTTTATATCAAGGTTGGCCAAATTTAAACAGCCATTTCGTAATTTTTGAATCTCTGCTTTCAGCTTCCTTATTTCTTGGTTCTTTTGCATAATTATAACTTTTTGTTCCTGAATTTCTGATTCTTCGTCTCGCTTCTTTAACTTGGTTTCAAGCTCAGCAAATTCTTCAGCAATTAGATTTGTATGTTTTATGACATTTTCAATAAGTTCTTGGTCAGGGCTCTAAAAAATTTTTAAAAAAATTTATGCAACTTATTTACTCTAATTTCTAGTAACATATCAATAAGTGGGTTGATAAAACGATTATTCCAGTGTTTTTCATCATCATAACTAAAATATGAAATTAATCATGGTTAAAAATTTTATTTTCTTACATAGGTAAAGTTTGTGAAATTTTACTATTGTTGATACTAATAGTCTCAGATTGCTGATGTCTATCATTTGCCAATTTGGCTCGAATAACTTTTGTTTCAGTTATTTTGTCTGTGTTCTTGCTTGTTGGAATACTTTGAGATCGAACTATAAGTTGGCTAAAAATAAAGGAACTTATTCGGAATGCTTCCCGTGGAGATAAAAAAAATGAAAAACACAAAAATGGGCGAAATTCACAAAATCCATGTCAAATATTGTAATTTTAATAAAAATAAACTGGGGGACCCAGCTCTCGGAGGAGAGAGGAGATTTTTCGAACCGAGCACTAAGTCATCGCCCTTCTCCGATTGCTTCCTAGTGCTTCCGAGCACTTCCGAGTGCTTCATAGTGTTTCCGAGCGCTTCTGAGAGCTTACGAGAAAATTTATCCTATTTTTTAAATTTTTTTTAAAGAAGTTTTCAAAATTTTAACCCATTTTGTAATTTTTTATGAATTTTTTAAATTTGGTGGAAATCCTAAATCCGTCGGTAAAGATTTTTAAACAGGAACTAAATACATTTTGTAAAAATTAAAAAATTAGGGGTTTACATCCCTAAAAATTGAAAAAATGTTCGGATCGTCTACGTCCGTAACTTCGATATCGGCGTCTATAACGCCAGCGTCTGTAACGAAAACGTCTGCAACGTCGACGTCTGTAACATCTTGTGTAACAAAAACATCGACGTATGTGGCATCGGCATTTATAACGTCGACATCTGTAACACCGGCATATATCCTGCACGAATACCGGTGTTGTATCGGGCTAGTTAGGAAATAAAAATTACTTTTTATTATCTTGAAATTGCTTCATTCGCAACTGGGACCAATTTTCAAAGTCATTTACTTTTGAAACGTTAGTAGTATCTGGTTCACTAATATCACTAGTAGAAATATTTCGAGCAACAATTTTTTCTGCTTGTTGATGCTTCTTAATAAATCTTTCAGAAAATTTGAAACTTTGGTGGCTATGATTAGACTCTTCACTACTATCTGTATATTCCCCAGCACCACGAGTTGTATATTTGTTAATGGTACCAGACATTTTTCTCTTCAAATTATTTAAATGAGGAAAAGTAAAATTTATAAAAATGAAGTAGGAAAAATATTTTTTCTCTTTCACGGATTTATAAAATTCAAATTAAAACTAAAATTCAACTCTAGCGGGATCGAATCTATCGCCAGAATCGGATCAGAACAGGCCCATGAGCCTTAATCGGAACCGAAACTGAACTGCCCAGTCGTAATCTTAACAGTTTCGGAACTGGAACCGCCAAGAATAACTGGAACTTTACGGAACAGAAACAGGAACCCAGCCACGACGTGAATAAGTTGGGTCAAAAACAAAAATTTCGAAACATGGGTACCCCGATAGAGGGCCATGAAAATTTTTTCGGAGCTAGGGATTTAATCCAATCAATTTTCCGAAAACTCTAGTTCCAAAAATCACCCAATTTGGAGAAAAAAGTTTTTTTGAAAAGCGTACTGGGCGTGCACCCCCTTTAAGGTATGTAACAAGTTTCCGTTTTTGACCCAACTTTGTCACGCCGTACCTGTCGTCCCCAACCATAGCTGTACAAGGAGGGGGGTACTGGCTCCCTAAATACGACATGGTCTCACCAAAAAAAACGACCTTTTTTTTTAGCGACCACTTTGTACGAAGTGGGAAACTTTTTATAATAAACATTTCTTAAACCAACCCCAAATACGAAGTGGGTATTAAAAATTTTCGGCAAAATACGAAGTGGGTATTAGAAATTTTCGGCAAAAAGACGAAGTAGGGGGGGTACAGTACCCCCCCCCCCTTGTTCAGCTATGCGGGGGGGGGGGGATCATCCACGTGAAAAATTTTTTGCTAAAAATCGAATTTTTACCCGAAAAATTTTTGCTCAAAAATCGTTCCCCCCCCCAAATGGAATTTTTTTGTGAAAAACATGCGAGAAATCCGAATTTGACATTTTCAAAGCGATAAAACGCTTCCCTGATTCAGGGAAAGCCTGTGTGTTGAAGCGAAAAGTCGCAAAAATGCGATTTTTGTTAATAAAAATGAAGAAAAAGCGTTGTTTTTAGGCCAAAATATGTTATTTTATACAGCTTTTCTTGAATCAGAGAATTTTATAAATGTCATATTCGGATTCTTCGCACATTCCCCTCCCCCCCCAAATGGTATTATTTTTAGGCAAAAATCTCATTTTTGCGACTTTCGCTTCAATACTCTCTGAATCAGGAAAGCGTTTTTTCGCTTCGAAAATATCAAATTCGGATTCCCTCGCATGCTCTCAAAAGGAGTCATTTTCAGAAAAAATTTTTAGGACTTGAAACCAAACAACTTGTTGATGAACAGCAGTGGCCGTATAAAAATTGCCGATTTTGGCTTGGCGCGTTTTTATGGCTCACCAAATCGCAACTACACGCATCAAGTTGTCACCCGTTGGTACAGAGCCCCTGAACTTTTGTATGGAGCCAGGGCTTATGGAACCGGAATTGATATGTGGGCTGTTGGATGCATTATTGGAGAACTGCTTTTACGGGTAGAGATTTTTGTCTGTTGCTTGAAAATTTTTTTGAAAACCACTTTTCAGGTCCCAATTTTCCCAGGCGAGTCCGATTTGGATCAATTATTTAAAATCTATCAAATTTTGGGTGCTCCAACTGAAGAAGAATGGCCGGTAAAGCTGATTTTGATAAATTGTATTCTCAAATTTTTAGAATTTTACTTCCTTGCCCGACTACATCAAAATCAATATCGACTCAAAAGGCCTAGATTTTAAGTTCATGTTTTCTGCTGCTAGTGACGATCTACTAGAGCTGATTTGGGCCTGTCTACGTTTTGACCCATTGAAAAGATGGACCACCACTCAAGCCCTTCAATCAAAGTAAAAAAAATGACTTGAATGACCCCCAATAACGTGAAAAATTTGAAATTTTTTTCCAGAAAATGACCATTTTAGCGTAATTTTTAACGAGGAATCCAAAAAGCGCACTTCCGAAGCGTAAAAACACTTCCCTGACACTGTTTCGAGCAAAGTTTAATAGTATAACATATGATTCTTGTGTTATGTTATAAGAAAACGAACAAGGATCGCATGTTATATCGTTTTCAAGTTATATGAACTTTGCTCGAAACAGTGTTAGGAAAGTGTTTTTACTCTTCGAGACTGCGTTTTTTGGATTCTTCGTTAAAAATTACGCTAAAAGGGGTCATTTTCCGGAAAAAAATTTTCAAATTTTTTCATAGACCCAGACTTGAATAGCCCCAAATCTGTATTATCGTTTAT
The DNA here is from genome assembly GCA_034698545.1 of Acrobeloides obliquus. Taxonomy (NCBI): domain Eukaryota; kingdom Metazoa; phylum Nematoda; class Chromadorea; order Rhabditida; family Cephalobidae; genus Acrobeloides; species Acrobeloides obliquus. Next base: position 9,670 of record JAQGBS010004307.1, read on the forward strand.
TTTCAGGTACTTCAAATCCGAACCCTATGCATGCGATGATTCTGAACTTCCAATGAGCTCAGGTTTGTTACATAAAGGTAGAAAGCGTCACAATTTACGTGAGATTGAAGGAAGCCCACCCACATTCCGAAGACGTCTTGAATTCGAAGCTTAATAAATCTCAAAATTTGCATAATCTATTGTTTTTTTGTTGTTGTTATAGTTGCCTTTTTCCACTTGTGACATACAAATAAAAGATCAGTGGAATGCGACTAAATGTATTTTATTACGGGTTAGGCTGCGTTCAAACATGCCAAAGAAGTCCAAAAATGAATAAAGCATAAGAAAAATATTGAATAAACTGTTATAGTTGCTTGTCTTTTTATTATTCAAATGTTTAAAAACATTTATATATTTTTTTAATCTTTACTGTATAAGTTTTGTAGAATTAAATTTTTTCGAACTACAAGGGGGGGGCAAAAGTCCTGACGTAGGTGGACAAAAGTTCTGGTCTAGGCGGAAAAAGTCCTGACCCAAGGGGCAAAAGTCTTAACATTTCAAAAACGTGTTTTCTCGACAATTCTGGACGAGAGAACACCTTTTCAGCATTTTTGACATTGTCAGGACTTTTGCCTCCCCCTGTAGTATCGATGAGGTATCCCACTGAACGTGAAATTTTTCGAAAAAAGAAAATTTTTTTCATCTGGAATTGATCCCTCTAGGGGTAATTTTATGCGGGGAATCCGAATTTCACATTTCCGAGACCTGAAAACCTTTCCCCGAATTAAGAAAATGCT
>JAQGBS010004308.1:0-10445 GCA_034698545.1 Acrobeloides obliquus
TTGCATGGGAAATATTGTCGTTTATTGAATGAAGCCAAAAATATTGCTCAACAAGGTAGAAAAAATTTTTCTCACTCTCATATAGGAACGACTAATGCTATGACTATCCTGCTTAAAAAAATTGATTTTGAAAGGAGAATCGAATTTTTTGAAAAATAATATTAAAATCGTGTTCTCCGTACTCAAAAAGCTCTAACCGAGTACCATCATGCTTATTCAAACTCATACTTTTCAAAATTCAAATTTTCGTGTTAATACACAGATTTTCCTGAATTTCATTTGTTGAGTTATTATATAGGCATGATTCAGGTCCTTTTGGGAATGGAGAACTAGAATTCTGATCTTGTTTTAAAAAATGAGTATTTTAAAATTTTAGATTGCAAGTCTCGTCGTGAAGCAGCTGTGTTATTGGACCGCTCGAATTTCTCTACCAACACAAAAACTACACCTTTCTACAGTATTTTAATGTGTTTATTTGTGTTTTTAAAATTTAAATCTTTTATTTAACGAATCTAACACATGAATAGAGGATCTGGATTTCAAAAATCTGAAGGGGATATGGCCAAAATTTGCACAAAAATTGTAAAAATGATGATAAATTTTCCGTCTTCGCTGGGATTTTTTTACTCATTTGTTATTTTTTGACCCTCGGCCGGAAATTTGGGGGAGGATTGAAATTTGAGGAGAGGTATAGATCTAGATTCCTGTTCATGTATGACCCCACCCATCATGTACTCCAATTTTTTATGATTTTTCATTTTCTATTTTTCATTTACCACATATCAAAATTTATGTATGTATAATATTCTTTCAAACGCTCTTCTAGGCATTCCGTGGACATTTTTGCACATTTTTTAGTTTCTGAATAAAAAAGAAAAGTGCAAAAATGTCTTTATTGAAATTTTTTATATAAGTTTTAATCAGATAAACTGAACACCGAGCGACTACGGCGCTCAGCCTCGCGTTCATACCCTAAAAGACCCCCCTAAAATTTCGACTTTATGCTAGGTGGGTTCAGAAAAATTTTTGGTACCAAAAATTTTGACGACTAAAAGAAGTACCAAAAAAGGTCTAAAAAAGGCTAACGGCGCGCTTCGTGCGCCGTTAGCACTGCTAGCTGCCCCCCCCCCAAAACCGCTGTGCGATGCTAGGTACCTCCCCCCTAAATTTAGGGAGAGGGTCTTTAGGGTATGCTCGCGTTCCAAGCGGCTTTCCGAGTGTTTTTTCTGTTACGTATTAAGAGATACTCTCTTGAGCGTTCAAAATTCTCCTTAAGTGGTTCAAGCGAGCTCCAATTTGAATTTATTATTGAAATTAACGAATGGGAAAGTTTTTAAGAGTCATTTCGAGCATCAAAACATTCAAAACCCATTGAAACATAACACTACCCTTAGAAAAATGAACTCGGGTCCCAAAAATCACAAAAATTCACTTTTTTGGGCACACCCTGTACAAGTTTCATCTGTTAAAATAATTTATCAAATTTCTACAGTTATAAAAAAATTAAATTTTATATACATTTTGACTATTACTAAAATTTTGAGCACTTCAGTTTCGAGCATACCTAAATTTTTTATTATATATTTTAAAAATTTGCATAAACATTCTTACTTTGCTGCCCAATTGATACGACCACCCGTTGAAGTTAAGGTTTTTGCATTTGTTACGATATTATTGTTGGTGCTGTTATCAGGAGAAGTTTTGTTATGAGATTTGTTGCCGAAGGATGGCACATACCCTGAAAATCAGGGAAGTTATTGAAGGGGAAAAACTTTTAAAAATAGGTATTGTAAGTGGAAAATATAGGTTTGCTGAATTTTTTTATACAAGAAGCTTAATTTTCATGAATAAAAAATTTCTTCATTGCCTAACTTTTTATAGAACTTATTAAAAAATTCGGAAATAAGAAATTAAATGATTTTGTTTGAACCTATTTTTCTTGCACTCATCGCAAATTTTTGAAGCCTTTTGAGACATTAGAGTGCTTACTATTTGAACAGTACGAGTTTTGTGTATAAACAGTACGAACGTACTATTTTAAAACAGTACATTGTACTGTTTGCAAATTTCAAAACAGTAAAACTATCGAGTTATCGTCGACTTATATAGATTTTGCAATGCATCCCTGCGTGGTCGTATTGGTGGGAAAATATGATTAGTTGCAACGAAGATTTGCACTAATCTAATTTTTCCGCCAATACGACCACGCAGGGATGCATTGCAAAATCTATATATAATCTATATAAGTCGACGATAACTCGGTAGTTTTACTGTTTTGAAATTTGCAAACAGTACAAGCGTACTGTTTCAAAGGGGCAAATAGTACGTTCTTACTGTTTACAATTCGTCAAAATTTTTTTCGTACTTTTTAAACAGTACGAGAATTAGTACGCAAAACTCGTACTGTTCAAATCATAAGCACCCTTAAAAATTGAAATCGGATATTAAAAATAACCAAAAAACTCAAAGCTTGAATTTTTAACCCAACTCTAACACATATCTCAAAAACTCAACAACAAAAATGACTATTTATGGTATTTTTTATGTATCCGACATACCGTAAGCATATTCAAACCGAGCTTGAACAGATGACCTAGCAGGTCCGGCAGAGTTTCTTTTATGCTCCGTAGTTTTAAGGGTAGCATTCAGGTTTGGCAAATTGGTAGTTGAATTCATTAGTGGATTATTAGTGTAGCCATTGGTGTTGTTATTGCCATTCTCATTCTTGGTCACACCTAAATTTTTTAAATTAAGTTTATTAATAAATTTGATAGCCTGATAAAATTAGAAATCAACAAATTTCTGTGTGCTAATCCGTCTTCGCAACAAACGATATATTATTTTTTATTTATCCTACACTCCGTTTCACATTTATAAACGCACTTCCGTAAAACTGATTTTTCAACGCATTTTTCTTTTTTCGTTTTTTTCAACCAAAGTACATATTTTCTATCTTTTTTAGCAATAATGCTGCGAGGAACAAAGCTTACGGAAATAAAAAAAGGGTCATATCGAGGCTTTTAGAGAAGCTGGACATAGATTGAGAGGAATTGCAAGAAAAGTGGGTCTGACTATGTGATTCGAAACTTTTTTAAACCTTGAAGGATATAGAAAAAAGAAGCGAAAGCTTTCGGCGCGTGACGAAAGAGCAATTGCCTGTGAAGCATCCAACTAGACCAAATACATCAATGATATCAAGTGAGATCCTCGTTACTTCTCAACACGAAACTTTGATCAGTTTCCTTCGTGATCACCCCAAACTGGCAAAATTGGGGGTGCGTTTATAGATGTGAAATGGAGTGTACTTCATTAAACGTGTAATGTGTGTTTGTCGGGTGATTTCGGGTACGTTAGATTTAAACCCTCAACGCTAAAACAAAAGTTGTAGGAGACGATGAGAGAAGACGAACGACACCACTTTTTGGGGTACCCCTCAAAAATTTTTTTCAATTTAAAAAAGATTAGCTATAACAATTTTTACCTGTTATATACCTAGATTTTGCAAGATATAAATCTTTAGCAGCTTGCTTCTTTCCACTTACTACACGATTTGTTCTATCAGCTAGTGTAGATTTATCTTGCATTGGCTCATCTCTAAAAAAATCAAATTAAAAAAATCGATTTTATTTTGTAGCATCAAAAAATTATGTTCCTAAAATTTTAAAGAACTAGAAATTTCGCTATAATTTGGGTATTAGGACAAAATGTTAGTCATAATGCCATTTTTTTAACAAAATTTTTTGCCATAAAAACTTACAGCATTCCAGTTTTGCTCAATGGCAAATTCCTGTTTATCAACCGATCCGAACCATCCTTTGGAGGAGAGATAGACGAATCAGGGCTACATGTGTCTTGATTGAAATTGGGCTGGACTTTGATCATATTCGTTTTTTTGCTGACGATCAATTTTGAATCACTCTGGGTTGAACCAGCACTGGTTTTTCTTGTTGGTGGATTGGCCGGTTGGCTCATGACGGGGGCGCCAAGTTTTTGGGACACTTGGAAGTATTTGTATTTGAGGCACTAAATAAAAAATTGTCTTTAGAAATAAAAATTGTCTTTAAAATATGATTACACTCGCTGCAGTTGGCCTCTTTTCGGGATTCCAGATGAGCATGTCCATCATTAGCTTCATACCATCACTACTAATTGTATTGACTATGGTATCCATGGGTATACCCTTGGTCTGTTGAAATCGAAAATTCATGGCGGCTGCCAACCTGTACCCTTCTGGCCATTCTTCCTAAAATTAAAAAAAACTGAAAAACTTGTGATGAAAAGTTATTTTTAAGAACACTTGTTTCACGAACATTTTTTTTACATTCATCAATATAATACCCGCAATTTTTGACATATGCATATACAAAAATCAATATTTTTTTCAATAAATTTTACCTGTGGAGGGGTACCCAAAATGGTAACAATTTTGAAGATTTGATCCAACTCGGAAGTACCCGGAAATAATGGCCTCAACATATAAATTTCGGCCATGATACAGCCCAATGCCCAGATATCAATAGGTGAGTTGTAATTTGTTGATCGGAGGAGGATTTCTGGTGCTCGGTACCTAGAATTTTGAAATATACAGAGTGAATAAAAAAAGTACATTTTTGTGATTTTTGGGGCCCGAAAAATTTTTTGGATCGGAAAATTTTTTTACTAAAAAGGCACGATATATAAATTTTTGAAGTCGTTTTAGCACAATAAAATTGTCTTGCTTATTTCTACAGAATTTAAAATTTTTTACCATCTTGTTGAAACATAGTCAGTAAATGGAGGCCTTGACCGAATTTCTCTAGCTAGACCAAAATCAGCAATTTTTACCAGTTCTGTCCCATTGCACATAATATTTTCTGGCTTCATATCACGGTGGAAAAATCCTAAAAAACTATTTGTTTGTAGCTAGGTATACAATGAAAAAATTTTTTTACCGTTTTTATGCATGAAAGACAGTCCTTGTAGCACCTGGTATATAATATTGCGTAATACATTTTCTGGAAAATAGCGATCCCTAAAAATTCTCTTTAAAGGAGGGTGCATGCTTCATCCGTGTCTCGAAAATTTTTTTTAAATGACCCTATATGGGTAATTTGGTGCGGAGAAACGATTGCGCGCATTGAAATAAAAGGTCAGTGCCTTGTAATAAGACCTCAGGGGAAACACCCAAAACTTCTGAATTTTACAATAGTCCAACCTCATTCTCAGGCAAGGGGGTATGAACATAAGCATCAGTGATGGCCCGTTCTCGGTACCGGTTCCTGATGTGGAACCGAAACCGCAAAATAGTTTTCAAAAAATCATAAAAATTCATCACTTTTTTTCGTCACTTTCTGAGCATTTTCTTCTTAAAAATGACAATTTTTAAAAATATTTTGCATCTGCGGCGCTGTTTTTTAATTAAACACCAGAATTGTAACAAAATCAATGCTTTAAACGAAACAATTTTAGAAGTAGAACCGTAACCGCAAAAAAACTGTTGAGCGGGACCGGAACCGAACGATTTTTCGGATCGGGCCATCACTGATAAGTACACAAATGTTTGGCCCTATGTCCTGTTTTTTTACCTATCTTTCATCAATTCATATAAATTTTCTTGCATAAATTCGAAGACAAAATACAAGACGTCATTTTCACGGATCACCTCGCGGAGTTTGATTATGTTCGGATGGTTGAGTTTTTTCAGGGATTTTATTTCCCGCAAATTCATCGCTTCTTCCCACGAGTAGAATTTTTTCTTCATCCTAAAATTTTTTATTTTTTAGAAAAAAACAATTATACTCTTTAGAGGAGAAATGTGCGTGTGTGTCTGTCCGGGCTAACTTTTTTCGCCCTATTTTTTAGGTGAGGGGATGGGATTTGAGCGACGAAATCGCTCGAGACGGTTTCGACCGGTTTCAAACCTTCGACTTTTGAAAACTGGTGCATGGGGAGGGGGTAGTGCTGAGGGGTGGGTGGTGCTTGAAGTAACGCCGCGCGGAGCGCGTCGGCTAAAAAAAGTCGCCAAGACGTCGAGAATGGGGGGGGGGTAGTGCAAACTGTTTGAAAATTTTTATCATCCTATGTACACGTATGTATTGAGCTCATCAAAAATATTTTTCGTTTTAAATGATAAACTGCTCACAACTATCTTTTCATACCTTTTTATAGCCACAATGTCACCGGTGTCCAACTTTTTTGCCAACGAAACTTCACCGAAAGTCCCATCGCCAACTTTTTTAGTCATTCTATATCTATCGGCTAGATTTTGTCCTCCACCGGCTGGTGCTGTTTGAGTCATTTTTTAGAGTCGGTAAATTTGAAAAATTAAATTTTCAGCGACTTGTATAAATTTCTTCTTACGGTAATAAAAAATAATAGCTAAATCGTCATGTGAAAATAGGAAATAATAAAATTGTTCAGGTAGGAAAATGCTGCTGGTTACTAGGTTATGAACTGGAATAAACCTTAAAAAATAAAAAATCGATTTTTAAAGGAAGTAAAGAGTTTTACAATCACAAAAATATATAGTTTAAAAAAACTCTTGTAAATATTTTTATGCCTTGGCTTTCTAAAAATAGTCTATCCGATTTAAAAATAAACAGCCTATAATTATTCTAATGCATGAAGCCTTATTAGTTAGTAGCGTTCCTTGCAAATAAGGAAAAATAAAGGATAAGGAAAAATAATATATAATTAAAAGAAGAAGAGAGTTTTTACAATCACAAAAATATAAGTTTTTTTGCGCGAAAATTCGCTGTTGTAGCTGATTTAGAGATTCACGGCAGACCAAAGTTGGCAAAAATGGGATAATTGTTAAAAAATGGCATTTTCAGCGCTTTTTAAAGGAAAATTTAATTTTTTTGAAACTTAAACTAAAAATAGAGCACGTAGCGTTGTTCTAGAAGTCGTGAGGAACATTTTGAGTGATCGATCATGAAAATTGGCTTATGGGATAAAAAGTTATAGGCTTTTGAAGTTCCCACCTTTTTTGTTTGTCTACAAATTCGAATTTTTTTTAATCATTTTATGAATTTTACAATCTCGTACTTGCATTGATGACTCAATTGGGAACGTAGTTGGCCAACGCTTTTTTTGAACCCAGGTTCGACTCCCGCCGGAGTAAAAATTTTTTTGCATGTTGAATTTTTTTAAAATCCAGTTATCCTGAAAATCGATCCTATTTTTAGACCGTTTAGTTCAACGTCACGAGAATTTAGAGACGTGGTAACGTTTACTACACAAAGCCGATCGCGAAGACCTGCGGAAATTCATTGCGTGTTGGGCAAAAATAAAAGTTCGAGACCGATTGCGTGGACCTGGTGAAAATCTGCTTTTGGGTGAAATAAAAGGTCAGTGCCTTGTAATAACACACTTAAATTTTGTTGAAATTCCTGCATAATAATGTATTCTGAGTAATAAGAACACGATTTAAAGTGGTTTGGAGAATTATCCCATTTTTTGCCAACTTTGATCTACCGTGAGATTCAGTTGTCTCAGAGTCGTCTAGCCGATCCAGAGTTCCCAAGATCGGCTAGCCAATCATGAGTATTTCAAAGTTTATTTTCTTCTCCCCTCCAAGCGCTGCATTTCACCGAGCGTTTCCCCATCTCACACCTAAATTTTATGCGTGTATAATATAAGCGCGGTGACCTAAACAAAAAATTTATTACGAAAAAATTACAGATTACGAAGTGAGAAAGTTTTTTAAAACATATTTTTATGCCGGAAGATCAGAATTTAATAAATTTTACAGGGTGTGCGGAAATTATCCGACCCTCTCCCAAATGATATATTGATTTGTTTAGAATACTATAAAAACTTTTAAAATATTTATTTCACAGAAATTCTCATTTTTTCTCATCTAATTATCAACTTTTAAAATTTTCTATATGTAGTCTTTAAGAAAAACATGAAAGAGTTTCCTGGATTCGACTAGCTATTATTCGAATGTTTCAAAACGGTTTGTCGAAGCATAAAATCGCCAAGCTTTTAAGCATTCCCAGAACCACAGTTATAGATGCTATAAATCGCTATCAAGAAACAGGAAGTAACCAAGATAAACCCGGCCGAGGACGGAAAAAGACAGCCACCACGCCAGAAAGCAAGAGAAAGGTTAAGGCTCGAATTCTTCATAATCCAACAAGTCAAGTGAATTCATCAAGGAAAATTGCAAAAGCGCTGGGTATTCGATATTGGGCCGTGCGAGAAATCATTAAAAATGAGCTTGGATTAAAATTTAAAAAAAAGTTTTGTACACAAAGTTGTTTAATTTTATCAATTATTGACATAAATGGGGTCGGATAATTGCGGCATACCTTGTATAAGGGGTACTCCCATCTTCTCTCGTCGTTCTATATTAACTTTAGTTTGACCCATGGCCGAATGGCTAACGTGCTCGGCCTTCACCCATAGGGTGCAAGCTTGATCCCCGCGCCCAAAGTCATTTTTTAACTTTTGTTGTCAAAATTCATGGAACATTTGTTGCATATCCACATTTTTATGCGAGGAACACGATGGCGCTATTCTTTTTCCATGAACTTTTTTCAAATTTTTCCAAAAGTTTTCATGGACAAATAATAGCTCCATCGTGTTCCCCACATAAAAAGGCACAAGCTATCGTACGAATTTCGTACAATGCCATCATACTGCGTCGTACGATCGTACGACAGCCTGTGGCGATTTCGTCATACTTTTACGTTAATTTTACGATCGTACGATGACTTCGTACAATAGCTTGTGGGGTCGTCGTACTTTCGTACGATAGCTTGTGCCGTGCTTGTGGCAACCCTAAGGAAAAAGTTAATTTTAAAAAGCCTAAGCCAAGATTTTCGTGAAAGCATAAAGAAACAAAATCCTTTTCCATCCAAGCCTATGCTAACATCTGCCTAGCTTCAACTTTCATACCTAATAAAAAATACCACAATTCTCCGTTCAAAGAAAAATACAATTTATCGTATTACCACAATGATCCTATTCAAAGTATGTAGTAACCCGCCTATTTACCTCATCAAAGTCGACGACACACATATGAGATGTTCAATTCTTCTTCCTCAACCCCTATAGAGGAACAGTGACGGCGAAATGAAAAAGCACAGAATTTGGGCCGAAGAAACGAAGAAGAAAATCGCTGTCGAAAGATTATGCCTAGACCTATTTGGTAGGCATGGCAACATGACTCGACCCCCACGATAGAAATGAAAGCATCGCTGCTGTGGGCAACCAAGCCAATTTTGAAATTGAATGCGGAGGAAAAAGTTTTGTGTGAACTAATACATGGTTATATAAATCACATATGGAACGGGTTTACTGCTTAATGATCAGAAAAAATGGAAATAAAAAATGCATAAAATCACCATGAAATGGGGAAAAAAAGATGACTTTTTTGCAGAGTTGTGAAAAAGAATTTGACGTCAGAGTTGTGAAAGATAGAATTTGACGTCAAATTCACACCTCTACATTTTTTGTTATAGAAAAATCATCAAAATTTATTTAAAAAATTAAACAAAATTTTAACAAATACAGTACAGGGTGAATTAAAAGTCATCTACCATCGGTTTTTTGAGGAGTAAGAATCAGAAATTTCAACAAAAATTCGATTTTCATTACCATCTATTATGGAGCAAAAATTTTCACTAAAATAATCTCGGCCATTTTAAAAGCTTTTTCAAAATACTCCAAATTTCGAGCTCTACAAAATCTTAAAAAATTTTGTCGCGCGAAAAACCGTCGATTCTTAGGTTTTTCTAGGCGGGGAATCGATTGCGCTTACTCCCGTACCATGAAAATGCTCCCTGATTCAGGAAAAAAACTAAAAAATCGCACTTTCAGATTTAAGCCTAAAAACACTAATCCCTTCCCTGAATCAGGTTCAAGGAAGCGTTTTCAAGGTTCGAGAGTGCGCGCAATCGATTTCTCGCATAGAAAAACGGGTTTCTCATAAAAATCCGAAAATGTTTGATTTTCGCTTCAATACACCGATTCCTTCCCTGAATTAGGGTCAAGGGAGCATTTTTAAGGTTCGGGAATGCGCGCAGTCGATTCTCCGCATAAAATTACCCCTAAGGGGTCACTTAAAAAAATTTTTGATATTTTTACTTTGGCATTTTTATTCCTGTTAAGTGCGCCTCCAGGCGTAGTAGCTCCAAAATTTCTAACAGCGTTGTTTAGCGTAAACCCTGACAATTTTTACTTCAGTTATAACGTATATAATGTATTTGTTTAAAAAACTCGATTTAACGATCCCTCCCTGGGGAATCACTATATGGAGTGTCGACTGTAATTCAATTTTAGAAGTTCTTTGAAAATATAGGGGTTAATTAGGAAAATTTTAAACATTGCTTATTTTTGCTTATAATTAAATGCTAAAATGCTTATTTTTTGAAGAAAAATGCTTACAAGGGACCCTCACAGCTTGTGAATTTTCAAATGCAAGATTTTTTTATAATTTTTATGCCAAACGACTCCTT
>JAQGBS010004309.1:0-10444 GCA_034698545.1 Acrobeloides obliquus
CGTATTCAATTGAGAGTTGCTATTCGATTCTGGGTTCACTGTGGAGGTGCCCATTAAAGTGGCATTTTGTGGGCCTCCTCGTGGTGATGTGTCAATTATAAAATCATCGTCACCGAACTAAATTGCATTCAATTACAAAGTGTTCCAGATGAATATACAATCAAATTTGATATCTCGGTATAAGAAAAAGATTTATATATTTTGTTGTTGGAAATACAAATTTATGGGCCATTTTTTAGTTCACGGGTATTATTCCGTCAAAATATTACGAGCACATGGCCTGTATTGAAATAAACAATAAACAACATAAAACAAAGTATAGTGAAAATTTTACACATCGTATACTGATTCTTGGAGGCTGACTACGCCTACTGCCCTAGGGGTACCCCTGTATATTTTTTGGTCGGCTAAAACATAAGGGAGACCCTTAAGTTTTTTTCCGGCCTTCGGACGGTTTGGGGGCTATAACCATTCTACCCCCCCCCCTAACGCCGCCTTTAAGTTCCATCTCTACAAACTAACTCAAAATTTTCGTACCTTATCTTCATCATCATCGTCCAAATGGATCTCATTCGGATTCGTGGCTAGTTGCTCAATCATATACTGCGGTTCTCCAATAAAATGAGTCTTTCCTGGAACTTGACACAGCAACAAATTGAAGTCCTTGATTTTAAGCTTCTGACAAAATTCCATTGTTTGTGGGTTCCTGTAATATAATGAAGGCGGACAGCGTCTTTTATCGGTTGGCTGATGCGGCGGTGCTGTTTGGCGGAAATTTTCCGGAATTTTGAAGTCATGCTCGAATAGTTCGCCGACTTCCGCGATTTCTTCATCCGTCGGTCGAAAATCCCAGCGCTCGTTCCTCGATGCACTTGCTGGTGAGGGTAAATGAACTATCTAAAAAAGTGGGGGTTGGTTAGGTACTACTAAGGATTAGTGACCGAAAAACAACGAATGAGTATTATTTCAGGAAATTTTTTTCTAAAATCAAACTTGTTAGAGGCATTTTTTGCGATAAATCGATTGCGCGCATTGACAAAACATGAAAACGAGTATTTTTCGTAAAAATGGGCATTTTTAAACCTGAAAAAAATATCCCTGCGTGGTCGTGTTTGCGGGAAAAATTTGCATTCCTGCGTGGCCGTGTTTGGCGGTAGGAAATATCTTACCTTATCAGTAACTTCAGTAAATCTATCCGTATTTTTCATTATAGCCAGCCAGATAGGATCATATTCTAACTGCATCTGTGCATTCTCTTCTATCGGTATATCAATGGACTAAAAAAATAAGCTTAGCATTCAAAAAAAAGTTACTTCAAGAAACTTTCGACGAGGCAACGGTTTATCCAGCGCCAAAAATTTCGTAGGTTCTGGAGTTGGTAAACTCGAATTTGGAGCATCATGTGGTACTTCAGCACGAAATACACAGTGTAAGTGTGAAGAAAACCAATACCTTGGACGAATATCCTTAAAAAATGGGCTGTAAACTTATAAGTTTCGATAAAACCCTCCGGAGCTACTACACAATATAGGGGTCTACTCACGTGAAAAATTTTTTCTGAAAAAGACCCCTCTAGGCGTAAAAACATACAGGGACTCCGAATTTGACATTTTAGCAACATTTTTTGGCTTTTTGGATTTCGGGGGCAGCCCTGGGCCCCAATTAGCTACAGACATGGATGGAGCTCTTACATTAAGCAAACCCATTGCAGCCGGGTTACCCAATTTGTTCATTTGAATATCCGCTTCGAAATACGGTTTAATTCGGAGTAACCCGTGCACATCGCCATAATCTGTGATTCCAGCTGGCCAATCATGGGTTACCATGATATCTACTGGATTCGGTGTGAATGAATCTAAAAAATGTAGAAATTACTTTGTTTCATGCTGACCAGGATTACATTTTATGATAATGGTTTATCCAAAAATTACTTAGTCTATGCTAAGTCCGTATATGTACAGGGTGAGCCAAAAAAACCGTACTTTTGCGTTTTTTGGTGAAAAATTTTCGCCAAAAAACGCAAAGTACGTGTTTTTTTTTTGGCTCGCCCTGTACTTTTAACAATTCATTATAAAATCTTTATCAACAACGCCATTTCCACTTCACTGAATACAAAAATACATACCATCACGACTTCTCAGTTGTTTAAGCTTGAACATATCAACCGATTTAACATGATATGCACTAACCATTGGGCCAAATTCAAACGGTGGCCTTTCAAAATGACCTAAAAGCTAACCAATGACCAAAATTCGATTTTTTGGCCAAATTTTTTATATATATCAAAATTCGATTTCCAACCAATGTTCGATTTTATGTCCAAAATTTAGAAAATTTCTCAAACATACACACCTTTTTGGAAATCCTTTATATCGTAAATACCAGATAAGCCAGCAATTCTCAAACCTGCAAATCTAACAACACTTGAATAGCCCATATAGTAAATATTCGGCGCTACCCATCCGCCATACGGAAGTTCTGCCATATACCCGGAACTTTCATGATTGCCTCCAATAAAAATAGTCAACACTGGAGCTACCTAAAAATAAAATTGAATTAAAGGTCGCAATTGTGTTATTCACATAACACAACACATAAAGTAGGATAATTTTTTATAGATAAATCGAATTGTTATGTTTGAACATTCGTTGAATTGCCCACGCGATGGGATTCATCTTTCATATAAGCATGATAATATCTCATATAGATGGATTTGTTAAACAAATATGTGTTAACACAGATAAACAAACGCCACAATATCCAGTTTTTAAACAAATTCATCTATATGAGATATCATCATGCTTATATGAAAGCTGAATCCCATCGCATGGGCAATTCAACATGTGTTCAAACATAACAATTCGATTTATCTATAAAAAATTATCCTACTTTATGTGTTATGCGAATAACACAAATAACGCAATTGCAATTTCTAAATTGAATACAAAGTGGAAGAATAGAGCGCTGCTTACTTGTTCACCACTGTAATATTTATAAAAAGTCATCAAATGCTTAAATTTGTCAGGACATTTCATGTAGTGAAGATCACCATAGTTTCGAATCGCCTAAAAAGTAGAAGTACATTTTCAAGTACTTCAGCTTTTGGGGTTATTCAAATCTGGGGGCCCCAATGGCGTGAAAAATTTGGAACGCTTCGAGAGTGCGTTTTTTGGATTCCTCGTTAAAAATTACGCTAAAGGGGTCATTTTCCGGTAAAAATTTTAAATTTTTTCACATCATCGAGGCCCCCAGCTTTTCCTGGACCTGAAAATCACCAGTACAAATCAACAAGTCAAATTTTTTGCCGCTTTGTCTTTCCCATTGAGTTAGAGTCTCATAGATCTTATCCATTTCACCATGTGAACATCCCGCTACAGCCAATCGCAGAAAGCGCTTCGGTTTCATCAGCTTATTTGGCGCTTCTTGAGCACTATCCACTGAACCTGCGGCGGCATCTGGTGCTTCATTCAATAAAAGCTCTTCTTTTTTAACATTTTCTCCAGATGATTCGGGTGTTGACATTTTAGTATAACAATATTTTCGATACTAAACAAAAATACAAATAGGGTGTAAAAGATTCAAAAACAGTGTAATTTAGAGTCCGCGCAAGACAACTCAATTTGTCGAAAATCGTCATAAAACAAGGAGAATCCAACGCAAAGTTCCGACATCTGGAATGAGTTGTATCATAATTTTCGAGTTTTTGAAAAAATCGAAATTTCAAAAAGTTCTCCAAATCGGCTGATTTTTTCTACTCGGGGATTTTTCGACATGAGGAACTCGAATCTGAAGAAATTTGTTGATTTTAGCTCAGAGCCCAAAAAGGCGCTAGCACCCACATTTTTTTATTTTTCACGAATGAAGGTCAGAGAAGCATTTTCAAGCTTCAGGAGTGCGTGCAATCGATTTTTCGCATCAAAATTACCCTAAAAGGGTCTTTTCCACAAAAAGTTGCGAAATAAATTTTTTTCAGAGATCTAGCTGTAAAGGTTACATTTCAATGATCGAATTTTATTTTTAGTAATAATGAACAAGAAAATTTTTTTTAAATACAAGGGGTTTGCATCATTTTGCATCATACATAAAGTTTTCGAAAAATTTTCAAAAAATTTATTCGCAAAGTTATCGTTTCAATTTTAGATAATCTTTAAATATTTTCCGAAGAATTTCTTACCACTTTCGAATATAAACTGGATACCGAGCAGTGAAGGTTTCAGTTCCGGCTCCAAGGTTTAGGTTCCAGTTCCTTTAAAAAAACTAAAAATTAATTTAATTTTTTTCTTCATCTGTTACATACAGGAGGGGTACAAAAGTCCTGAACTAAGGTGGTCAAAGTCCTGGCATGATGATCAGTTTCTTATCAGTAAATCGAGCAGCTTTCGATGCAAATTGCAATTGTCCTAGCGCCATCGTGAAATGCACGATGGCGCTCCTAATGCCCAATGATGGTAGTGCACTCTATAATAGGATTTTTTGTTGCATCATGCCAGGACTTTTGAACTCTATGCAGGACTATTACTACCTTATATCAGGATTTTTGCACCCTGTATGTGGAATTAGGGACTAATCTCTGAAAATTTTTTGCCAAAACAGCCTATATAGGCCTAAAATCATAAAAAAAATCGATTGTGCGCATTTCCGAAACGTGAAAATGCTTTTTTGACCCTGATTCAGGGAAATAGATGTGTGTATTGACACATCTAAAATCGAAAAAGTTTAAAATTTCTCTCTCAAAATCATATTTCTGGGGGTGATTTCATGCAGGGAATCGATTGCGCGCATTCTCGAAGCTTGAAAATGCTCCCCTGACTCTGATTCAGGGAAATTAGTTTCCAAAATTCTTCAAATTTCCTAGGAAATGTCAAATAGGCTTTTGATCATGCTGAACACGAATATGCAAAAAATCGATACACACTATGTTCATTACGAAGAGAAATATATAAACAGATATCAACATTTTAAAATTAAGTTGCAATATTGAAAAACACTAATTTTTTGAAACAGTTTGGATATTGACACGAAAACATGAGTTTCGCTCAACAAGACTGATTGGATTGTATTCAGCATACACTTTACCCACTACTGAAAAAAAATTTCATTGAAAACGGATGAAAAATGATGAAATTAGAGCATTTTTTTAGCCGCGAGGACTTATCGAACAACCCAATACTATAAAAAAGCGTGTATTTTTTCTCAGAAAAAGATAGCATTTTCACGCTTCCGGAATGCGCGCAATCGATTTTTCGCATGATTTTACCCCTAAACGGATTTATCTTTGTGAATACGGATTCTGATCTTTGTGAAAATGGATTTATCCACGGATCAGGATAAAATCCGCGGATTTTATCTTTGTGAATATGGGTACTGAAAGACAGTTAAAATTAGTAGATTTTGGAGAAATCTCTAAAATAAACGATAAAAGTATGCTTTTTGCTTGCTATAGCTAAAAACATGCAACAAACATAAAAAATGTCTTCACGCCGTTTTCTTTGTTGTAAAGGTGTCTCGATAATACAGTCCCCCCCATATTTTTTCTTGATAGTACGGTCCCCCTTTTTGGGGGACCGTATTATCGAAAATCCACTGTATGTTCTTCCCCGACTTTTTGTATCGTTAGATGATTCTCCACTCATTTAATAATATCGAAAATCTCAAATAGAAATTTTCACGCAACAAAAGCGATTCAGATCTGTAATGCACTTATCATAAACAATCGAAGAGGTATAAAAAAAAATTAAAAATCGGAATACCAGATACTAAAATCGAGACAAAAACAAGTTTAGTGAGAGGAAAAATAATTTTATTGAGAAAAAAATCTAACTCAACAAAAATGAAAGTTTAAGCGGCCAAGACAATTTCTGGAACTTTGTCATCTACCACACTTCCATTCATTTCACGTTTTTCTTGCAAATCGAAGACTTCTGGAATTACTTCATTCATATTATACCGTTTCTTGTCTTTCTCAACAAAATCTTTGATTCCCGGCAACGCAAAAACTCGTTCTGCATGGGATAAAAGCGTCGGATACTTCTTCTTCATAGTTTCCGACGCAACTTTTCTCACTGCCCACATATGGTTGGCCACCATAAAATCGATCCAAGAAACTCCACTTTTTGAAAGGAAACCAGATTTGGACTCTTCGAGTTTCTTGATATAAGTAGGGAAATATTTATCCATGTTTTCATAGAACATCGATTTGAACGAATCCTAAAATTATTTGACAAATTTTTACCGCTTTCTACGAATTTTTACCGCTTCTTGGGATAATCCAATTTTTGGCAGCATATAAGTCCCCAAAATTGTGAATAAATCACGATGGAATTCAGCGAATTGGTTAATTTCGGCAGCTTCCCAATCATCTTTTCCATTAAGCCCTAAAAAGATGGTTAAGAGGTTCATATTTTCATACCGAATTGTTTAGCCAGATGGCGGGAGATCTTCATAGAATTAGTCAAAACTTGTCCGTCTGAGATCAAGATAGGGAATTCATGGCTCCAAGCGGCTAAACAAAAAAAAATTAATTTGAGTCAAAACTTTAACTAACAGTCATAAACCGTAAAATTCTCCAAGTTTATTAAGATTTCATCGTAAGGAACATTAGCATAGTGGAAAATGTAGCGTGGAGCCTCGGCGAACCACCATCCACCTACACCTTTTGAATCATCAGAACACTTAATTTGATCATAGCTAATATACTTATAATGGGCCATAGTTTTAGTAGACTGAAAGATCTATTATTTGCGAAAAGTTGATAGTATTTATACGAAGAAAGTTCGATTCGATTTTGTAATAATATTAATCTATGGTCATCTCTTAAAGATTGATCCACCCAAAAATTTTCTATTTCAACGAAAAACCGAGATATTTTTCATTTATGTATTCTGATCAATTTTTTGTTCAAAAAATCTTGCAGACGTTTTTTGAATCATTTTCTTAATTCCTGACGGTTATTGAAATTGAATTTGATGGTTTTATCGGTTTGATGATTAATCAGGCACATTATAAACAAGTTTTTGCATCTTTTGGTGTAAGAAAAGGTACAAATTTCGGGCGAGATTAGACTAAATAAATTCAATGGTCGAATGGAATTTTTATCTACAGAAAGAGCAGTGTCAAAAAAATTTGGTTTCTCTAAAAAGCTTACAAGGAAAGGTCCTCAACAGTGACTCCTCGATTTTGACGACAAGTGCCTTAAAAAATCACAAAAATATGTAGATAAAGATTCCATAAAAATTTTTTCCGACCGGCTTCAGGTCGGCGAGAAATCGACATTCAAAGTTGTTAATTTTTATTACATCAATACTTAAGAAAGTTAATAAGTGTAATTCATATATAGCCTGTTTCAAAAAGAGATACTATAGAAACTTCCCAACCCCAGTTATGAGCGATTTTGTCCGATCTGGCAAGTTAAGCAACTTGGGCCCGCAGGTTCGATCCCCGAGGGTGATTTTTGAGAATTTAAAAAAATTTTTAAGTTTTGTATAGTATCTCTTTTTGAAACAGGCTATACCTACTATAGCCAAGTGGTAAGTGTCTCATTTTTGGTGCAAAACGAGCCGGGTTCGAGTTTCAGCTGCGTCTATTTGTTTTTTTC
This sequence comes from Acrobeloides obliquus, assembly GCA_034698545.1. Lineage (NCBI taxonomy): Eukaryota > Metazoa > Nematoda > Chromadorea > Rhabditida > Cephalobidae > Acrobeloides > Acrobeloides obliquus. The sequence continues at coordinate 7,595 of JAQGBS010004309.1, forward strand.
GCGTTGATTTTTTTAATGAATTTAAAAACCTTTATTATTTAACGCAAATATTTTTTTGGCACCAATATTCTTGATTCGGATTTTGAATTCGGATACTGAATTCGGATTCTGAATCCGGATTTCGATTCTGGACTCGGATTCAGAATCTGAATTCCGGATTCTGATTCTCAATCTGGATTCTGAATCCGGATTCTGAATTAGAAGTTTGGATTCTAGATTCTGAATCCGGATTCTGAATTCGAATACTGAATCAGGATTCTGATTCTGCATTCGAATTATGGATTCGGATTCTGGATTCTGAATCCGGATTCAGAATGAAACAGGGCTGTTAACTTTCTTAAGTATTGGTGTAATAAAAATTAACAACTTTGAATGTCGATTTCTCGCCGACCGGAAGCCAGTCGGAAAAAATTTTTATGGAATCTTTATCTACATATTTTTTGTGATTTTTTGAGGCACTTTTCGTCAAAATTGAGGAGTCACTGTTGGGGACCTTTCCTTGTCAGAGTTGAACTTATTCATACCTGAAATTAAGTTGTTATTCCTTCAAATAGACTTCCTAACCACCTGCGCTACCGAGTCAAGGAATGTCTCTTTCTTATTTCCAATTGACACTCAGTTGATTCCAATTCTTGTCCTTCTATTGTATTATCCCGATGCATACACATGTGAAAATTTTTTCCAATTTTTTTGAAATTTTTTGCTAATAGCGTTCAAGATATGTCTAGAAACAACTTTAATTGAGACCGTTGACAAAATGATAAACAAAAAATCGAGAAACATGGAAAATTGATCAATTCGATGTCACATGTAGTGCAATTTTATAATGGGATTAGCGAGGGTTAAATGGGGTTCTCACCTATAGGAGTATGTGGGTGAAAGTTTTAAAAACTTGCAAAATTGCGCCACCTGGTTTTCCAGATGCTCCTTTAATAATGGATTTCTTTGTTCCTGGAGTTGGACATCATGTAGGAAATTTGAGTGGTGATCGAAAGAGATAATTTAAAAAAATTTATATTTAAAATGTACATGTTTAATATATAAATATATATCATTTTGTGAAAAAATTTAAAAAACATATTTAACACAGCTCCCGGGCTGCGTGCCGCTTGGTTTGTACAAGGTGTTTTCTTCTTGGTCAAAACGCGATTTGAATTTTTTTCTGTTTGCCTAGAAGAGTTTTGGACTACTGATATATTCGGAAAGATCATGAAAAATGGAGCATTTTTTATTTTTACGGCATGTTTTGAATCGTTGTAGTTTTCGAGATAATTGTGTTTGAAATTTTGAATTTGGTACAAGCTCTTTGTTGTAATACACAAACTTTTTTGAATTTTTTGCAAAAAAATTAATTTTTGCATCGATTTTATAAATTTTCATAAAATGAATATTGTAGCAATTTTTTATACTAAATGAGACAAATAAAATGACACAAAAATTATCCAATTTGAACATTGTTTTGGGTTATTGAAACATAAATCAGAATTTTCGTTTCAATAACCCAAAACAATGTTCAAATTGGATCATTTTGGTATCATTTTGTTCGTCTCATTTAGCTATAAAAATTACTACAATGTTCATTTTATGAAAGTTTAAAAAATGGATGCAAAAATCGATTTTTCTGCAAAAAATTCAAAAAAGTTTGTGTATTACAACGAAGAGCTTGTACCAAATTCAAAATTTCAAACGTAATTATCTCGATAACTACAACGATTCAGAGTATGCCGTAAAAACAAAAAATGCTCCATTTTTCATGATCTTTCCGAATATATCATTTGTTCCTATGATTGTAACTGACTGAACTGGTTCTTTAATTATAAAATTCTATGTACTATTTTTGACTAGAAATTATTCCCGACGAAATCTGCATTTGTTGTTGAACTGGAATGATTTGATTATTCTTCATAAACTTATCCAATCCCACTGTTTGAAGAGCATTCCACAAAACTGTCAGAATAAACTTTCTATAGGGCGTAATAAAATATAGCATAACAGGTATATCAAATAAAGAATGCCATGTAAAAATAACGATTATAATCTCCAAAATAACATTCTGTTTCTCATTCCCAAATAACATAATACCAATAAAAATCATAACAGGGATAACCAAAAACACAATAATAATACCAATATGTATACACAACGCCCTCATAAGCATTTGGTTTAATTTCATTGACGTTTGAGACATGTTTTGTTTCTTTAAATATCTCATACGTTTGTCATAAATAGCACCAATGACAAATATAGACGTTGGGATAGCTAAAACAGCAAGTACGAGTTGTGTTCCATAGAGATACATTGGCAAAGCTCCACAGGTAGGCATATCACAACCATTGGTGGATGGTTCAAGTCGAATGACATCTTTCATAGCTGGCATAGCTTTTATTGAATTGTTGTACAATACTTGGACGTCTTTTAGGTAGAATGCTGCGATGAACAAGGGGTCTAAAAAAACTTTGGAGCTAGTGCCAAATGACTACCTAAGTGAGCATGAACAAAATTTGACCTTGCAAAATATTTTTCAAAGCAAATCCTCCCGATTTCTCTGGCTTAATTTTGTATTTTTCCACATTTTACCCTTAGCTACAATGCATAAATTCAACAAAGAAAGCAAAAAAGACAATATTTAAAGGGGGAGGACCGTTTATTAGGAGATATCATCAAAAAAATTTTTTTCCTAAAAATGACCTCACTACCCCTAATTTTATGCGAGGAATTGATTGCGCGCATTTCCGAACCCTGAAAACGCTTCCCTGACCCTGATTCAGGGAAAAAATCGATGTATTGAAGCGAAAATCAAATGTTTTCGGATTTTTATGAGAAAACCGTCGATTCTTAGGTTTTTCTAGG
>JAQGBS010004310.1:0-10444 GCA_034698545.1 Acrobeloides obliquus
AGTCTTTGTTGTGTAATAAATTTATCTGTTTATAGTTTCGAAATTCCTGTACCCAGCAACGTGAGGAATAATAAAAAGTTCCGACTAATTTTCACGAACTAGACACAAACACCGACTGAAACGACGAAAATAGATTAGAATCGAAATATCATCATTTTTTGTTTTCTAAAAATAAACCCAGCCACGTTTCGGTGATGTTCAATCATTGATAATTTTCGGAAAACAGTCGAACCTGTTCTTTAAATGTCACCAAGCTTGGTGACGAAAGATAAAGGTTTTGAATAATAAGAAAAAAGCAAAGACCATCACGTCAGAATTCGTATAGTCTATACACATAAATTTTATAAGTTACGGACTACATATAAGAATTTAATGGTCCTCTTTATATTTCAGCATATACAGTCGCGGTAAAAAGTAATGCATCATCTCCAGATTCTTTAGCAGGGCTCGGAATGGGTCTGATTTTGATTTTGGGCAATATAGTCTAGTGAAAATCTGATTTTTTGACATTTTTTTCTGATTTTCATTTGTTTAATTCCGAGCCCTGTTCTTTAATAATAAAAACAAAATTTTCGCATAGACTTTAATCTCTAAGTTGGCAAAAATTTGTGAACAAATTTCTTATTTTCTGCACCTGATGCTTGATTTCTGCACCGCACAAAATATTCTTTCTTTGAAAAAATTAAAACAAACGCACTTTCGTATAAAAACGTATACTAAGTTGTTTGTACAGGGTGGCGCAAAAAAAAGTTTCATTTTGCCATTTTTTTTCATGAAAATTTTTTTGTTTTCATGACCCAAAATTTTTTTCCTAAAAATGACCCTATCCTACTGCTATAAACATTTAATGTCTGTGTCTGTCTTTTGTCCAGACGAACTCGGAAACGTTAGATATAAACCACCACTGCCATTACAAAGTTGCAGGAGACTATAAGAGAAGACAATTGACACCAAAATCATCGAAATCGGAGACAAATTTTTTCCCTTTTTACTTCTAAGGGGGACCAAGGAGAAAAAATCAATTTCTCAAAAAATTCTCGAAATCGTCTGATCTTTTATATTCGGGTATAGGGAACACGAATATAATTTTTTTACATGAATATAACCTCTAATAGGGTCATTTTTAGGGAAAAAATTTTTGGTCCAAAAATCATGAAAAAATGGTAAAATGAAACTTTTGTTTGTGCCACCCTGTATATAACATGTTATAATTATAGCTTCCAAGTAACTCATAACTTTTAATTAGATTTTTGATTGCTATGAAAAAGCAGAAACTTTTTCACCAATTTCGTCTAACACATTTATAAGGAAAGGCTTTTTTCAATCTATCTTCAATAAAAAGAAGATGACGACTATTTATAGTAATACTTCCACAGTAACGATGGATTACGTTACTTATTATATCTATGTAGGAGAGGGATTGCTATTGATGCTGTTAAATTTTCCTCTGGCTTTGTTAATTTTCCTAACTCCTGCGTTGAGAACACAAAAAGAGTTTGTCATTTTTGCTTGTTCTATGATATTTGATGGGATATTCGGATTTACTTATTTCTATGCTGGGGTGTTTCGGTTGATAGTTTTTTATACAAATAAATGTAAGGCATGTAAAAGGTCAAATATGAAAGGGCACAAGTGTACAAGTAATAGTGATGCGCTGAAACATGAAAGGTCGAAGCTTTGAGGGTTGAAACCGAAACTTTGGGGACCGAAACCGGGGTCGAAATTACGAAACTGAAATTTCGACCTTGATTCCGCCGAGCTTAGGGAAGGGGCCAAGCTCCACTCGGATCGATGGGCCTCTGTCCTTTTAGAGCTCTGACCGGATAACACCCTCTCCAAGATTATGTTGTTTTGCAGAGTTCTCTTCTCTTGTGTTGACAAATGACACAATCAAATGTACGATAAAGTGTATCATTTGAATTGTTTTAAATTTAGTTATCCCTTTATGGAGTGGATGGGAATGTTTCAACACTCCATTCAACTATGGCTTCATTTTTATAACACCAGGAGCTGGTCTATTATCTTTGGCTGTAGCTATAGATCGACTAATATCCGTTTTATTCCCGACAAAATACATAAAATTCCCTCCGTCATATGCATTTATGGTAGTTGGTGTAGCTGTAATTGGTTCATTACCGAGTTTTATCGTTTCGGCACTGGAATGTTATTATAGGAGAGATATTTATGAGGTTTGTTATATCCTAAACACAAGTTGGCAAGGTAGACCAAATTTACAGTACCGAGCAAAAGTCTTGGATCACGCACGAAAACTTGCGAAATATGTGATTTTTGTATAATTTTAAGATGAAAAAACAACAAATAAACAACAGAAACAACAGAAAATGCTTAATATTTCGTCGGGTAGCTCTTGGACATGATAACGGCCTTCATTCTTTGGGGTATCGACTCCACAAGTCCTCGGAGGGTATCCATCGTGCGTGATCCAAGACTTTTGCTCGGTGCTGTAGGCCACATCATCTCATAATCGATTAAGATGGCACTAGTGGCTCCCGGTACTTTTTTTAAAGCTAATTTTAGTTTCCAATAATATGCAATATACAAGACGGTACAATCCCCTTCTTATTTTATGCATTACGCGGCATCCGAATTGTTGCAATTATTTCGGCCGCATTACTTTATTTACCGATTGGCTTGAGAATTTACTTTGTATGTTTTATTTAGACAAAAAAGCGCCCCAAACAATCATCGGGCCAAAAATTAGATAGAAATCTTTTCTTCGGCTGATCGAAAGTCGTTAATGAGAAGATTCCTCATCAAAATTGTTTGGTGACCTTATTTTGGTCATCTCTCATCGGTAACAGGAACTTTCTTACTGAGCTGCATCCCTTAAAGAGAGGTGCATTTTGCGACCATTTGAGAAAATATTTTTTTCGTAAAAATGACCTTATTGGGGGTAATTTGATGCGAGAAATCGATTATACGCACTCCCGGAGCGTAAAACACCTAAAGAGCTGCATCTCTTAACCCTTTTCATGTATGAACACTATATATAACATTATACAAAAAATCGATTTTTAGCTTACCCAATCAAACGCTAACTTAGCTTCTTTTAATAACACAAATCGTAAAAAATTATTGCGCATGACAGTTACTATTATACTCATCACAACAAGTCAATTAGTAATGTTCGGTTTTCCGGATATATGGATATTTTTGAACCCTGATAAGACTGCACCAAATATTTTCTTTGTGATGAATTTGAACAAGGGTACTATATTTTTTTACATAAAGTTTCGTATTTGGTGGGAAGTAAAATTTCAAGTATCAATGAGCTTGTGAAAATGAACTTTTCGCTATCAAATAAGATTTCGGAACTACTGAACTTGAGGGGACTCACTTAACGTGACTCCCAAGGCCGAAGTAAAAAGCGCCGAAATTTTTATAAAAACACACCCCCAAAGGGTAAATTGACGTGGAACACGCTGTAGCTTTAAGATTTCTTATTTTTAGGTGTGCTAAACATCTTGATTTTTCTCATCACACAAAGAGAGCTGAGAAATGCAGTTTTCTCTAGGATTGGCAAGCGATTCATCAAGCAAACGAACACATCACAAATGGCCCAAGTGTTCGAACGAAGAAAATCTACTAAGTTTGACACTCAACGAACTACTAAAGAAACCGGAACTATTCATTTCATTCCTACTTAAGTTAGAATAACTTTTATAAGTGCCCCACTGTGGGCTGTACAGGATGCGGCAAAAGTTCCCGCGATTTTTTGAACTACTGCATATAGTATTTGACCATAACTCTTTAACCTTACATCCAATTCCGATGATCTTGGTTCATTGGATAGCTGTAAATTCAAGCTATCTAAAGAGACCAAGATCATCGGAATTGGATATAAGATTAAAGAGTTATGGTCAATTTTTTATAACTCGTTGAGACGAATAAAATGGCACCAAATTTATCCAATTTGAAAATTATTTTGGGTTATTGAAACGAAAACATTTAACATTTTTCGTTTCAATAACTCAAACTAATTTTCAAGTTGGATAATTTTGGTACCATCAAAAATCCTTGGGCTATGCGTTCGCTTCACTTTAATTTGTAAGCTAATAAATATTTTTCAGGATCACTTTAATAATACCCCACAAAACAACCATAGTTCGATCCCAGCATCAGCAGGGCGAAAATGTAATTTGACCGATTCAAAAAAGTTGTCGAATTAAAACTATGGGATTTGATGTGCGTTCTATATTTTATTTTAAATTTATTATATAAAACAATCTAATAAAGAATTAATTTTAAAATATCAAGAACAACAAGTTACGCATTTATGCATTTTACCCCACATGCATCTACACGCTTGCTTAAGCCAAATTGTGCGATATAGCGTGGCAATTTGCGCAGCGGTGAGCGCTCCAGAATAGATCCTAAAGTCGTCGACTATACCATGTAGATATGGATGCGAAGAGTATTGTGAGCGACCGATCCAGTTTTGTGCAGTTAAATCAGTACAATTGGTTAGCTGGAATGGAGCGATTTGGATGGATGAACCACTGCCAATCACAAGCCATTCATGTAAATCGCTCCGATAGTGACGTTAAGAGTGATAGCGACTTGGGTCCATTGTCCAACGGGTATAGGTTTCGAGGCATCGATGTTCTGTGTGCCTGATTCGGTATTCACAGTGATCACAAAAATCGCTTGTCTTCTTGTGGAGAAAAGAACATATAACACCCGGTTCCATAACCGAAATCGAACAATTGCAGTATAATCTAGTGAAAATCTGATTTTTGGGTCCGAAATCTGATTTTTTGACATTTTTTTCTGATTTTCATTTGTTTTAATTCCGAGCCCTGCTCTTTAATAATAAAAACAAAATTTTCGCATAGACTTTAATCTCTAAGTTGGCAAAAATTTGTGAAAAAATTTCTTATTTTCTGCACCTGATGCTTGATTTCTACACCGCACAAAATATTCTTTCTTTGAAAACATTAAAACAAACGCGCTTTCTTATGAAAACGTATACTAAGTTGTTTGTACAGGGTGGCGCAAAAAAAGTTTCATTTTACCATTTTTTTCATGAAAATAACCCAATATTTTTTTTCCTAAAAATGACCCTATCCTACTGCTATAAACATTTAATGTCTGTGTCTGTCTTTTGTCCAGACGATCTCGGAAACGTTAGATATAAACCACCACTTATAAAGTACACCACTTACAAAAATCATGAAAACATGGTAAAATGAAACTTTTGTTTGTGCCACCCTGTAATTAACATATTAGTTTCCAAGTAACTGTTAGTTTCCAAGTAACCTTTTAATTAGATTCTTGATTGCTATGAAAAGCAGAAACTTTTTCATCAATTTCGTCTAACACATTTATAAGGAAAGGCTTTTTTCAATCTATCTTCAATAAAAAGAGGATGACGACTATTTATAGTAATATTTCCACAGCAACGATGGCTTACGTTACTTATTATATCTATGTAGGAGAGGGATTGCTATTGATGCTGTTAAATTTTCCTCTGGCTTTGTTAATTTTCCTAACTCCTGCGTTGAGAACACAAAAAGAGTTTATCATTTTTGCTTGTTCTATGATATTTGACGGGATATTCGGATTTACTTATTTCTATGCTGGGGTGTTTCGGTTGATAGTTTTTTATACAGATAAATGTAAGGCTTGTAAAAGGTCAAATATGAAAGGGCACAAGTGTACAAGTAATAGTGATGCGCCGAAACAGGAAAGGTCGAAGCTTTGAGGGTTGAAACCGAAACTTTGGGTATCGAAAGGCCGAAACCGAAACTTTGGGGACCGAAACCGGGTCGAAATTACGAAACTGAAATTTCGTCATTGATTCCGCCGGGCCTAGGGAAGGGGCCAAGCTCCACTCGGATCGAGGGGCCTCTGTCCTTTTAGAGCTCTGACCGGATAACACCCTCTCCAAGATTATGTTGTTTTGCAGAGTTCTCTTCTCTTGTGTTGACAAATGACACAATCAAATGTACGATAAAGTGTATCATTTGAATTGTTTTAAATTTAGTTATCCCTTTATGGAGTGGATGGGAATGTTTCAACACTCCATTCAACTATGGCTTCGTTTTTATAACACCAGGAGCTGGTCTATTATCTTTGGCTGTAGCTATAGATCGACTAATTTCCGTTTTATTCCCGACAAAATACATAAAATTCCCGCCGTCATATGCATTTATGGTAGTTGGTGCAGCTGTAATTGGCTCATTACCGACCTTTATCGTTTCGGCACTGGAATGTTATTATAGGCGAGATATTTATGAGGTTTGTTATATGGGTCCGAGTGCCTGAACACAGACTCAAGACTCAAATACCACATGGGGCGAGAGAGAGAGAGTCAATCTCAGAGAAACTGAGATTGACTCTCTCTCTCTCTCTCTATATGTTGGAGGCGCTAGTGGCTCCCGGTACTTTTTTTAAAGCTAATTTTAGTTTCAAATAATATGTAATATACAAACTGGTACAATCCCCTTCTTATTTTATGCATTACGCGGCATCCGAATTGTTGCAATTATTTCGGCCGCATTACTTTATTTACCGATTGGCTTGAGAATTTATTTTGTATGTTTTGTTCAGACAAAAAAAAGCGCCCCAAACCATCATCAGGCCAAACATTAGGTAGAAATCTTTTCTTCTGCTGATCGAAAGTCGTTCAATGAGAAGATTCCTCATCAAATTTTTGTTTGGTGATCTTACTTTGGTCATCTCTCATCGGTAACAGGAACTTTCTTACTGAGTTGCATCCCTTAAAGAGGGGTGCATTTTGCGACCATTTGGGAGAAAATATTTTTTTCGTAAAAATGACCCTATTGGGGGGTAATTTGATGCGAGAAATCGATTATACGCACTCCCGGAGCGTAAAACACCTAAAGAGCTGCATCCCTTAACCCTTTTCTTGTATGAACACTATATATAACATTATACAAAAAATCGATTTTTAGCTCACCCAATCAAACGCTAACTTAGCTTCTTTTAATAACACAAATCGTAAAAAATTATTGCGCATGACAGTTACTATTATACTCATCACAACAAGTCAATTAGTAATGTTCGGTTTTCCGGATATATGGATATTTTTGAACCCTGATAAGACTGCACCAAATATTTTCTTTGTGATGAATTTGAACAAGGGTACTATATTTTTTACATAAAGTTTCATATTTGGTGGGAAGTAAAATTTCAAGTATCAATGAGCTTGTGAAAATGAACTTTTCGCTATCAAATAAGATTTCAGAGCTACTGAACTTGAGGGGGCTCACTTAACGTGACCCCAAGGCTGAAGTAAGAAGCGCCGAAATTTTTATAAAAACACACCCCCTAGGGGTAAAAATTGACGTGGAACACGCTGTAGCTTTAAGATTTCTTATTTTTAGGTGTGCTAAACATCTTGATTTTTCTCATCACACAAAGAGAGCTGAGAAATGCAGTTTTCTCTAGGATTGGCAAGCGATTCATCAAGCAAACGAACACATCACAAATGGTCCAAGTGTTCGAACGAAGAAAGTTTGACACTCAACGAACTACTATAGAAACCGGAACTATTCGTTTCATTCCTACTTAAGTTAGAATAAATTTTATAAGTGGCCCACTGTGGGCTGTAGTGGTTCGCTGCATGCCAACGATCCCACTTGGGCCCTGCGATCAGCTCGGGCTTCTGCAGCCCGCTTGGTTTATCTCTGGAACTGGTCAAATGAGTTTTACATGTAAAATTTTTTATTATTGTAATATAAAATTTTTTACTATATTTTATTTTAAATCTATAATCTAATAAAGAGTTAATGTAAAATATGAAAAATATTCATAAGATTAACATTCAGAGAAAATATCAAAAATTGAAAAAGAATGAAATTTGGATTTATAGAACGCAAGAATTTTACAATATCAAGAACAACAAGTTAAAGTATTTGTGTTGTGCGATTAGCGCGGAAATCTGAGTAGCGGTAAGCGCTCCATAATAGATCCTAAAGTCGTCGACAATACCATGTAGATATGGATCCGAACCAGTGGAATCCGAGTATTGCGAACGGCCGATCCAGTTTTATGCAGCTAAATCAGTACAATTGGTTAGCTGGAATGGAGTGATTTTACGGAATAATTAGTTGCTTATGCACTGTCCCACCATGAAAGCACAACGCTGTCATTAATCAGATGTCTTGGCAAACCACTCGGCGCTGCTTCTTGTGAAATCGGATCGCGGGTAAAAGTCAACGTTTGAAATCCGAGCTGATCATAGCCACCAGAATCCGAGTCATTTCCGTCATCGAGAGTGACAAGCTTCATCATTATTCCAAACCTTGGAAATATGGCCAAAGTGGCTAAAAAGATGGCAAAAACATGACAAAACTTTTTTTAAATGTGACATATGCTATATGTTTCAATGACAAATGACTATGAAAATATGGCAATCCTGGAAAATACCCACTGCCCGATCTTGCATGGGCCAAAGGACCGGCCAAATTCCCATACAATCAAACTTCGATATAAGCGCTCCCTCTCTCCATTTTGATATAAGCGCCCCTCCCTAGAGGGCGCTTATATCGAGATTTGACTGTATATCTATAATTAAAAAAACGAACCATTTGACGATCGTCCACTTGATGGTGATAGACTTGAATCGGGTGGTGGAAAATTTTGCGCTATTTGAACCATAATAACAGCTAAAAGACTATCTTCAAGAAATACTATGTGTTGAATGGGAACAACAACTCTTAGTTTAAAAAAAATTGGCTGGTTTGACACCGTTGAAATTATGCTGAAGCCAATTAGAGACAACTCAGAGTCAATATTTTACTGGGATGAGTGATGCTATCTGAAATTTTCACATCATTATATATCCTTTTATTTGTTTCTGACATCATAGTCTCTTTAATCATATACGGAGACAGGATAATTCTTTTGGATTATAATGCTCTGAATTGTCGATACTATTGACTTCTATTTTATTAGTTGACTTGGAACATCACAAAAAAATGTACATGTACTAACAAATGCTCTAAGCCACAATGTTTGAAAAATTGAAAAAAATAGTTGTCAGACAGTTCTATAGAAAGGATTTGTACACGGGGACATTTTCCCGTTAAGTTTTGAAATTTTTGAGGTGTTATTTTTCGCAAAAACCTGCCTCCGGACTCTTTCATTGTTTTTATCATAATTTTTTCTTTAAATGCGTTTACCACAATTTAAAGCACGTTTTTATCCCCTTCATCCCCCTTTCCAACGATACCTCTACTATGACCCTAGATATTTTTGAGAAATGTGACTTTCTTTACAGGATAGCGATTTTTGACCCCCTCAAAAATTCAAATTGAACATAAAAATAAACTAGAATCGTGGCCGCTATCCATAACCAAGTCTCTTTTCAGGGGCGGATGAGCAAAACATGTAAAAATTGCTAACAAAGTCAAGAGACTTCAAAAAATATAAGGGAGACTCCATGAATCAATTTTGGGGTCGAAAATGATTTTTTTGTTTAGTGTGACAAAAGTTCAGGCATAAATTGATGATTTTTAAAAACAAAAAATTTCTGTTTGAATTTTTTATTTTTTGTTTTTTGTTTTGGGGTCTTTTATTATGCAAATTAATTTTTTTAGGGCATAAAAACAGTGAAAATAAAAGTTTCAACTCGAATTTTTTTGTCGCAGAAATTTTTGATCAACCCAATACCAAGTAGTTGTTTAAAAAACATTTTTCACATTTTCATTCACTGTGATTTTAGAGTGCAGTTAAATCTGGATTAAATTAAACATAGTCTCACAATTCAAATCCCGAACAATGCATGAGATCTGGTGTAAATGTTGTTGATGTTTCTCTTGATCAGGCCAATTCTATTCTTCTACATTTATTTGCATTGCTTCCAGTTTAATCCAAAAATGTTCCCGTTTATGTGAAATTTGTTTAAACAATTAATATTCCATATTGTCCAATTGTATTTCATTTCAATACACATCTAATCAGAAAATATTCTCCATTCATGTGAAATTTGTTAAAGGGGGGGGGTATAAATTAAGGACTATTTCATGAAAAAAAATTTTCTAAAATGATCATTTTTAGGGGTAATTTTATGCGGAGAATCGATTGCGCACATTCCCAAAAATTGAAAAAGCGTCCCTGACCCTGATTCAGAGAAAAATTGAATTTTTGAAGCGAAAATCAAACATTTTCGGATTTTTAAGAAAAAATCGTCGATTCTTAGGTTTTTCTAGGCGAGGAATCGATTGCGCGCATCCCCGAAACGCTTCCTTGGTCCTGAGTCAGGGAAGGAATCGGTGTATTGAAGCGAAAATCAAACATTTTCAGAAATGTTTGATTTTCGCTTCAGCTTTGACATAAGAAATCTTTAGAGGACTATTTCAGTAAGTTACAATCATATGAAAAAATGATATATTCGGAAAGATCATAAAAAATGGAGCATTTTTTGTTTTTACGACATGTTCTGAATCGTTGTAGT
>JAQGBS010004311.1:0-10443 GCA_034698545.1 Acrobeloides obliquus
TAGTGGAGTAGATCAACTCAAAGTCAAAGAAGAAGTTATCGCCGACTTTCCTTTTATGGAGCAATTCTTTCGCTTAGAACCTAACGCGATGGGTTTATACGGAAGGCAGTCGGTGATCGCTATGCAGACCCTGCTCTACGTCTATGGCTTTCTTATATTACTTGCTCTTTTTATTCTTATCCTATTATTCGTTTTATTTTTTCATCAAATGAGGAAAATTTCAAAACAATTGAGTATAGACACTTACAAGTTGCAAATGATGTTGTTTAAAACTCTAGTATTCCAATTTATCGCCGTTTCTATTCTACAGATAACGCCTATTTCTATACAAGGAGTGTTTTTGGCCACTGGAAGTCCCTATGGCAGCTATACAGAAATTTCATTAATTCCACTGCCATTTCATATGTTGATTGAGATATTTATCAATCTATATTTTATTAAACCTTATAGGTATTTTATTATCAAAGCTGTTAGGAAACTTCTCAAAAAGCCGGATTCTGTTGAATTATTTGAAGTTGTTAATCGTACGACTCAAAGTCTGCCAAGATGATATTAAAAATAGATTTTTCAATTTAAAAATCATTAAAATTTCATTCTAATCATAGAGCAGCGTACAAGGAATGCTCAACATAGGAAACGCGGATCTTGACAAGAGGCTTAGTGGGTTTGAAAGTACTCGGCCTGAAAACAATTATGGCATATGTTTCGAATCCAAACCAAAAGAAAATTTTTTAGCTACTAAGCGTTTAAGATTTTTCCTTTGTAACAAGGTTTAACCTTGTTATAATCGAAATTAAGCCTCTTGGTGCAGTGGGTTCTAATCCCTGCTCCGGCAAAAAGTTTTGCGAAAGATTTTAAGCCAAAAATTTTCCTTTGGTTCGGATCTAAAACATATGCCATAATTGTTTTCAAGCCGAGTACTTTCTAATTCACTAGGCCTCTTGTCAAGATCCGCGCTTCCTATGTTGAGCATTCCTTGTGAGTTGGAAGAAATGTATTTTTTTAAAGTTTTCCACATAAATCTAGAATAATTTTTATTATTTCTTCCGATTCTGTGTTTATTTTCTGTTTTTATAAGTTGTTTTTTCGGGAAATCACGAGCTCAGGATTTTGAAGAAAAATTTTTTAAATTTTTGTTTCAATAATAAATTAATTTGTTTCAATAATAAATTGAAAATCAGGCAATAAAAGTAAAGAAAATTTTTCTGAAAAATACGTAGTTTTCAAAATGCTACTCCTCCGCCAATTTATCAGACTTTTGAGAAAAATTTTTTGCAACAATAAAGAGAAAATCTAGCTCTATAACACCAACATTTTATCATCTAATTCCTTTTCCCCATCGAAATAAATACATTTGAAAATATGAATTCATGTACATGTTTTCGTTGTAATAATCAAACTTTTTTGAATTTTCTGCTTTAAAATTGTGAAAAAATAACATGAATCGACAAAGATTTTATGCTGAACAATTTTGTTAATTGAAGTTTGCATAAAAACTTATTTTCTCCGATCAAAAATGCAAAGTAATTTTAAATTTTTGTATATTGAAAAGAAAACTCATGAATTTAAACTTATTTTGCATTTTTGATCGGAGAAAATAATTTTTTACGCAAACTTCAATTAGCAAAATTGTTCAGCATACAATCCTCTGTCGATTGATGCTATTTTTTCACTATTTTTCGCAAAAAATTTTAAAAAGTTTGATTATTACAACGAAAACATGTACACGAATTCATATTTTCAAATGCATTTATCTCGATGGCAAAAACGATTCAGATGATGCCATAAAAGCAAAAAATGCTCCATTTTTCATGATCTTTCAGAATATACCATTTTTCATATGATTGTAACTGACTGGCCTGGTCCTTTAATTTTTTATAAAGTCTATTTCACGGAGAAGTTGTGTTGTTTTCGATTAATTTTCTTGATCTGGACAGCAGTGGGATTCGAACCTGGTGGGAGGTTCGAATCCCACCAGGTTCAAATCCCACTGCCGTCCAGATTTTTTTACCTTTTTTAAAATTTCTTTTCAACTCTTTTTCCAATTGTTTTTAATGTATTTTTATGTCTAATTCTTATTTTTACAAATTTATTGATTTTTTTCTATTTTTTTGCCTTATTTTCATTTTTAAATTTTTGCTTGAAAAATATTTAAAACAAAACATTGATGTTAAAATTTAGCATAAAAAATTGGTAAAAAAAATAATTTAAAAAAGAATTGGAAAAAGATAGAAAGAAGGCAAAAACATTAAGACGGCAGTGAGATTCGAACTATAGCCAAAAAGCTTCGAAGCTACAGAATAGCCACTCTACCACTGGTGCTGTTTATTTATAATATCATTTTCAGCTTATAAAGAAGCATATTAACTTCTTCTTCTAAAATATAAAAGCTCGAATTTTAGGGAATAAATTTTCCAAACTTTTAGCCTAAGCCTAGTGAACTGGTAAAAATTGTTTGGAAGATTTCGAAAATCTCATCCGGACACTTCGAAATGGTTCCTTATTAGGAATTCGAAACTTTTAACATTATTTGTACTATAAATAACACTTTTGTACAAGTTTTATCAATAATTAAACAAAAATTTCATAACATTTTGTAAAGAGAGATGATGGTATGCATCAATATAAATTTAATAAAAAAAACTCCATTTTTCATAGGCCGTTATTTCTTCTTTTCGGCGCTGATGTTCAAAATGCCACGAGCATTCAAATGAGAAGGAATCGATCATCAGGGTTTTTCTGCAGATACATCTAGATGAATACCAATTGAAGATCACACATATCATTCCATCTTTAGTCAAAAAACAAAATGGAGGGATGTTGTAGCCGATGAGCAGATAATGATTAATTAATTATCTCGAAAATTATGAACTACAATGCGTTTCTTCAAATAACGTTGTTATAAATAGTCAGATTTTCGCTTCAATGCGCAGACCGTTATAGCGAAAACCTGACTATCAACTTCAAAGTCAAATATCTCGCCACTGTTAAATAATTTTTATATACGATTTTTTGCATGTGTTAGAGGGACTAAAGCTCTGTATTTTCGTAAAAAATTAAATTTCTAGCATTTTATTAAGGTAGAAAAAATCGACTTTGAAAATTTCAAAGTGAAAAATAAAAATGTTTATATATGCGATTTTCAAAATTTTTTAAAGAATTTGTTCAGCTTTCCATCAGCTATCATCTAAAAAATCCCATCAAATCTTTTTATTCGTCCGAGATAAAATCTAAAGTTTAGGGTATGAATGTACGTGAAACGCACTGTATATCAAAAAGTTCTGCAACACACATTTCATAAAGATATCTAATCTTTGTTGTTTTCAATGTAAACGTAAAAAAGCTAAATCGTGTAATTGTTTATTAAATAATCCAAAAATTTATTTTAGCTAGACAAAAGTTTACAACACAAAAATTTTATTTTAAATGAGCACAAACAATGCCATAAGACCGGCCGCAAGTTGTCGCCGTACTTTGGTGTCGTACTGTTGTACCTTTCTGTCGTACCGTGGTACGACAAAAAGTACAACAACTTGCAATCTCGAGTCGTACTTTTTAATGCATTTTGAATGAAAAAGTGACAAAAGTACGATAACTTGCGACCTCATGCAGTGGTACGACAACTTGTGTCCGGCTTAAAAATAGCTAAAAATAATGTTGATAATGAATGTTGACGGTAATCGCTTAATTGCAATCATACAAATTGTAATCATCCTAATTACAATCATCCGAATCGCAACAGCAAATAGTAGGATTACCACTTGCAAAAATTTTTGGCGAAATTTTTGCTCGTAATAGTTGCATAAAGTCGTTCGTTGGACAAGGGACTCCACCCGCAGATGGTAGATAATTATATGTTTCACATGTGTTACCCTGATTTTGGCAGATTTGACCAAAGTTCACACCGTCTATGACACAATTCGGTGCACAAGTTCTTCAAAAAGGTTATTTTTTATTGTTTTCACAATTTTTATACCTGGTAACTTGACTATCTTGTAATACTTTGATGCAATATTCATCGTCTGAGAATACTTCATTACAATCTATTTCTTGTGCAGTATCACCTAAAATGTCTAGTCTTTTTAGATTTTATTGGGCCTGTTTCAGATTTTTGGGCTTAAAATATGTTTTCTTACAAGGAGCCATCCCGAAGAGTCATATCGAAATCTAGCTAAAATTATTCTCTACACATGCAATCAATAGGGGTGAGACACTTTGGAACATACATTATCAATGGGGGAGGGGAACTTTCCCATTCATGTAGCTAGCATCGAGCCAAAAGTTAAAGATTCATATAGCCTCGGAGTGGTGAAGTTAACTATATAGCCGAGACTCGGGATATAGCCCAAAACATAAAAAAGAGTGCCGACCTTTCTTTGGTCGACACCATATAGCCCGAGGTAGCTTGTCCCTCTCGGGTTTCTCCTTATGTTTTTTTCGATGGCCTTCGGCAAGTCGATGTGGTGATGAGGTGTTTTAGAAAAATTTAATCATGATGACGGGGTGTGGGTGGGACCATTCCTCCTATTGACGATATGTGATGCTTTATAGTTGATTTAGTTAAAAAATAAAAATTTCCTCCATGAGGCCATCTAAAAGGTCAAATCGAGAACCAAATTGGACAAAATTTCAATACATAACCCTTGAAGTTGGAAAATTTGCTCCGATTTTTGTGCTAAAAAATTCCAACAATCATAAAAAGTATTGAATTTTATTTTGATGTCTCACTTCGAGATGGTTCCTTGTTAGGTGCCTTTTTATATAGGTACCTATTTCTAGATAACCAACTTTCCTATGTTCATATCATGGCGATTTGATTGTTTCCCCTTAAATTACCATAATTATCTATTTGTATGAATTAATGAAGATTTATGCATTTTAACTTCTAAGTTTTTAAAAAAACTACTTACTTGAGCTTGCTTGATTGTAGCATTTAATCGAATTTGTCGAGTCTAATATAGCAAAAAACACGACCAGTGTGAATAATAGAGTTTTTAGCATCTCGAAAGTTTAACCTTAAAAAATGAAAAATTATTAGAGTAAAATCAAAGAAAATCATATCTCTGGTGAGTCTGCAGGCTAAGTCTACAAGGAAAAACGTCATCCAGAAAAATCACGTTTTTGCTCCATGGAAATACACGAGTTACACCATTTTGATGTAATATTCGAATTAAAAAATGCAAAAACCTGAGCCCATCCCTCTACTACTCAAGATGGCCTATACCCGCTGGTGTTTAAGAGGGAGGAACTACCACAGACCCTAAGCTGTGAAGTGGTAGACCTTGCCTTAGTCAGACGGCGATAACCTCTAAGCGTCTAGGAACCGAGGATCGAACACGGGTCCTGCTGCGTGAATAGATGGGTGTGGGCGAACCCACTCCCCCACATAATGCAAACACCTGACTATGCAGACACCCAAAAAAGTTATGATATATATTTAAATCTGTGAAGAATTTTTTCACGAAAACTAGATCAAGATGGCGTTTTTACACTTCGGGAGTGCACGCAATCTCGCATCAAATCACCCTCAATAGGGTCATTTTTACAAAGAAAATTTTTTTCTCACAAATGATCGCAAAATGCACTCCCTTTAAATGACATAAATTTAATCGATTCAGTCATACTACGAAGAAATCAATTCCGTCATACCACAAAGACATGTTTCGAAATCTAAAAGAAGCTATGTAATGAGTGCCTTTTATGCTTTTTATGTTATTTTTATGAAGACCACACCTGGATTCAATCAATGTATTCGGTCTTATGGTCTACTTAAACGATTCATCTTGACAGATAACGTTGTGTGAGCCAAGCACATACTTTTTACAAGCATATACTTTTTGAAACACTGACATTTAATTTTTATGACTTCTTATCGCAGACAATAGCGCCAGTTGCAATGTTTTTCGATTAAATAACTTTTCGAAATAGTGTTTTAAAAGACTTTCATGTCAGTGTTTTAACTCATTTTGACCACTGAAAATATGTGGCTGTAACAAGGTATTTCAGGGTTATGCTCTAAAAAATCATAATTGTTTTTCCGTCTGACTACAGCCGATTAAAATATACTAGTCATGCGGCCCGAACTCCGCTACGCCCAGTCCGTAAATACTGCCATGAACCTTCATAATAGTTATAAATTAAAAGTAGTTCTTTGCAAAATCTATATAAGGAATGTTAGAGTTGACCGGTAAGGATCGTCCGTAACGATAAGACTAAGAATGACCTAGTAACTTTTGTGTTGCGAAAATTCGATTTTTTATGGCAAAAGCCTTTTTTCGCTCAAAAAATTTATGGAGGCACCTTTGCGATTTTTTTCAAGTTGTTTAATTTTCACCACAATATCCCTATAGGGGTTTTTCTATGCGAGAAATCGATTGCGCTCATTTCCGAAGCTGGAAAACGCTTCCCTGACGCTGGTTCAGGGAAGAGATGTGTGTACGAAGCGAAAATAAGCTGGGGGGAGGGTAGGGAAGCTGTTTCAAAGTCCGGCGCAATCGATTTCTCGCATAGAAAAACCTTCTATAGGGTTATTTTGGTGAAAATTAAAAATAAGTTTTATTAATAATTAAATAAAAATTTCATAACAGTTTAAAAGAGAGATGATGATATGCATCAATATAAATTTTACAAAAAAAACAAAGCTTCGTTTTCTCATAGGCCGTTATTTCTTCTTTTCGGCGCTTATGTTCAAAGTGCCACGAGCATTCAAATGAGATTTAAGTGTGTTGACATCAACATCCGGGGGAAGTTTGTAAGCTCTGTGAATTTCTCGAGTGACAGTGCCATGGGTATCCGTTCGAGTTTCATGATGGCAGCTAATTAGGACTTCATTATTAGCAACCTTGACCTAAAATTAGAAGTTTAGGAAATTTTACAAACTGCCCATAGTCCGTTTTCGGAAACGACCTGCGGCCCGCTGCTGACCCCTGATGAGAGCCAACAATAGGCACTAGGAAGCAGATGGCCACGGGGGCTGAACCTCCTGGGGCCAGAATGGACCCATCCCGCTGCCAGCTCTGGTTGTTTATGGAACCGGCCCCTTACCTCTATCTCATTTGGACGGAAAAATTGCACATCCAAGCCGACTTCAAATTTTTCTTTGGTATTAAGAACTTTTACAACGCCATCATTGTGTTGTAGAGGCCAGTCCCACGTTTCACCAACCCAATCATGTGAAATTGGTACTGTAGACATTTTGTAAAGTTTCGCTAAAAAATAAATTTTATGTCAAAATTTGTTTTGGATGCTGCAAAAAGAAATCTATCCAAGCGGGATCGAACCCGTCTCTCCAGTATGCGCGTCTAGCTTCCTAACTACTTTACTAGGGTGAATTAAAAATTTTGACTCTACCGCGAAAACAGACTATAAGGCACGATGCTGTACGGTAGTGATGCATCAAAATCGTAAATTTCAATTTTGACCCCCAAAATTTCAACTTCGAAGTTTGAATTTCGATAAAATAGATCGAAGATCAAAAAATGGCCTCTATGTTTTTGCTCTAAATTTTTTTGAAGATCATGAGAAAACCGTCGATTCTTAAGTTTTTCTAGGCGGGGAATCGATTGTGCGCATTCATGAACCTTGAAAACGTTTCCTTGACCCTGATTCAGAGAAGAAATCGGTGTATTGAAGAAAACCCAAAAATGTTTGATTTTCGCTTCAATACACCTATTTCTTATTTGAATCAGAGTCAAGGAAGCATTTTCAAGGTCCGGGAATGCGCGCAATCGATTCTCCGCCTAGAAAAACCTAAGAATCGACGGTTTTCTCATAAAAATCGAAAATTTTTGATTTTCGCTTCAATACACCCACTCCATTCCCTGAATCGGGGTCAAGGAAGCGTTTTCAATTGTTGGGAGGGCGCGCAATCAATTTTCCGCATAAAATTACCCCTAAAAATGATCATTTTAGAAAAAATTTTTTGCGAAATAGTCCATAATTTATACCCCCCCCCCTCTTTAAAATTTTTATAAAAAGGCGATTGCAGCATTTTTTATAAACTCCAAGACGAATAAAATTATCCAATTTAAACATCGTTTGGAGTTATTGAAACGAAAACAAATTTTTTGCCCTAGCGCCTTGAAACAAATTAAACAATTTTCAGACACAAAAAATAAAATTCGAAAATCATGTTAGTTTAAAAAATCCTTGAGACAAATTTCCACAAAACATCATTTGCTTTCTGAAATTTGATGAAAGACACAAATTCTCTCTAACTTGAAAAATTCGGTCACATCTCAAAGCCACAATAATAGCCAGACTAACATTTGCTGCTTTGAATTTTCAACCACTTTCCACACTCTAGGTGAATGATGAAAGAAGAAGCAATAGCAGCAGCAGAAAAAGAAGATATCGCCTAATATTGGTTGTCTCCTTTGTGTGTTCGTCCTTCGAGATTTGACTAGTTCTATCTGTCTAATAAAAGATGCTAGTATTTTCGCACGCCGAAACTTACCAAACAATAAGTTTTGGTGAAACGCTCTGAGATCAAGCTATTGTATTAAGTTTTCACTCACGACTAAACACTTGAAATTTCACTGTAAAAAGCTTTTTGGTGGCTTTCACGCAAAATTTACTTCCGTGAAAATTTTAAATGGGTCAATTAAAGGGATGGGAGGGTAAGAGTGATTAAAAAACCAGATTTTTGCAATTTTTGAGCGATTTAAAAAATTTTACGGTCCTAAAAATATGGATCGGGCTGGGACTTCAAATTTTGCCTTAGTGCTGTGTGCACCATATAAGCATTCCATATAAATAGGGATGCTCACAGAATACAGTTTTAGCGAGCAAGGCTCCCTAAGGAAATGATGTGAAAGGGTCAAAAAATCATTTTTCTTGAAAACTAGCCTAAAGTTTTACTCATATATAGGACTCTTAAATATGCATAAAAATTTGGTTTGATCACATAACCTCATGATGACAGATTCGATCTTTTAATCATAGTCAAATAATGAGATTTTTAACATTATGATCATTTTTAGACTTGTGAAAATCTATTTTTACAAGAAACCCTATAAAGTTACCACTCAAAATTATTCTACAAATTGAGTAGGGTATTTTAAAAAAGAAATTGAGATTTTTAAATGGCAATATAAGAAAATATCTAACATTTTTTAACTGTAAGACCCTTGTCGAGGTCATAGTTAAAATTGGAACAAATTCTATTTCTCGGTAATAAAAGATTTTTCCAACTTTTTACATATAAGGCGATTAAGAACAATATCTGCCCTAAATAATATATAAATGCTTTTAAAAAACTGGATTGCGATTTACTGCGGAACTGCATTTTATTATTTTTTAGGATACTTTCTTGCATATTAGAGGGTACTATGAAGGGTTAAAAAAAATTTTTTCTCATATTTTTTCAAAAACACTCTAGAAATGTTCTCTGTAATGAGGTACATTTGCCGGATAAAAATTTTGGCCGAAAAAACTATCCAGGGTGTTATAGACAGGTTAGAAAATTCAAAAAATCAACGTAAAATCGGGCTTTTGAGCTTCGAACAGGGTTTCGAATTTTTTGGTGCCCGAAATTTGACTCGAAATGACTCTTAAAAACTTTTCCATTCGTTAGTTTCAATAAATAATTTCAATTCAAGCTCGTTCGAACAGTTTAAGATGCAGTCTATGAATAGATTTTTTTAAATCTGAATTTTAATGTATAAATGGGTCATATAAAGTGTAAAAATTTAAGCAAGATAATTTTTTAAATTTTTTTAGTTCTTTATTCTTAAAAAATATTACAAAAATTATAAAATTACATTATTACAATAGTTGCCAGCTAAAAAGATCATATTACAAGGCACTAAGTAGTGATGCCACGAAATTGTGACTCGAAATCGAACGAAACCGGATCTCAAGCTGTTTTTTTAGCTTTTTATGAAAAATGTTAAAACAAAAATAACACAGAAATTGCGTTCTACAACTTTTATTTTGACCACTTTTTATGAAAATAGATAGAAAAAAAGTTACGAGACAAATTTCGTCGCGATTTGGCACGAAATCACGATGAAAATTGTCTCGTAACTTTTTTCCTATGTATTTTCATAAAAAGTGGTCAAAATAAAAATTGTAGAACGCAATTGTTGTGTTATTTTTGTTTTTAACATTTTTCAAAAAAAGCTAAAGAAAAAATTTGAGAACCGATTTTGTTCGATTTCGTAATTTCGTTCGATTTGATTTCGTGGCATCACTAGTACTAACTTAGTTTTTTTATTATGAAAATTTTGAAATTATCAACAAGATTGATAAAATTTTATTTCAGAACTGTAGTGTACTTAAAAAAATCGATATCACATCAAGTGATAATATTAAAATAAAGATTTATTTCTTCTTGGAAGCAGAAATAGTAAGGACTCCGTTTTGACTCAAGTGACTTTTGAGTGTAGTGGCATCAACATCATCGGGAAGATGATAAGTACGAGAGATTTCACGTTTTACATC
>JAQGBS010004312.1:0-10441 GCA_034698545.1 Acrobeloides obliquus
TCAATAACCCAAAACAATGCTCAAATTGGATAATTTTGGTGTCATTTTGTTCTTCTCATTTAGCTATAAAAAATTGCCACACTGTTCATTTTATAAAAATTTAAAAGGTTGATGCAAAAATCGATTTTTCCGCAAAAAATTCAAAAAAGTTTGTGTATTACAACGAAGAGCTTGTATACAAATTCACAATTTCAAACGCAATTATCTCGAAAACTACAACGATTCAGAACATGCCGTAAAAATGAAAACTCACCATTCGACAATTACTTCTATGATAAAAGGGCAAGTGTGCGCAATCGATTCTTCATGCAAAATTACGCATAAAAGTTATGTTTTTATAAAAAGAAGGAAAAAAATTTTTTCGGAGATTAATCCGTAAAAACTACCCCCCCCCTAATTCTAGCGCATTGAACTATACTTTCAAAAAATATTCCACAATCTTCAAAACAATCAATTTTAATAAATTAAAAAAATAAACTTTGATTTTTATAAATTTTAATTTTATAAATTTTCCAGGATTTTCTCGCTAAAATTCTCGGGAAAATCAGATTTTCCCGTAGCATATATACCACCGGCATCCCTGTGTGGTCGCTATCATTAAATGGAGATGTCATAAAACGGAGGCTTGACTGTAAATAAATAACAATATGAAATTTCGATTTTATTTTATTTTTTGAACTCGCCCACATATTTAAAAAAAAACTAATTATTTAGCATTTCTTTGATATAAACAAGATTTGTAATTTGCGTCACAACGATAATTACTTATTCATAAAAAATTGCACTAGAAGAGCTTCCTTTAGAGCTTTTGATAAGGAAATTTCGAAAGAAATAGCGGGGGTGTTGCTCGTTGTTCTTGTTTTTGACAATTTACAGGGTGAGTAAAAAAGGCACTTTTCGTGATTTTTTGATGGTTTTTGGACCCGAATTTTTTTTTCTAAAAATGACCCCGCTAGTAGTAATTTTACGCGGAGAATCGTTTGCGAGCATGTCCGAAGCCTGAAAATGCTTCCTTGACTTTGATTCAGGGAAATTAAGGTGTGTATTGAAGCGAAAATGATAATAATTTTATTTTTCGCGGGAAAACTGACTATTTTTTATGCGAGAAATCGATTGTGCACATTTCCGAACCGTGAAAATGATTACTTGCTCTTGATTCAGGAAAGATATAGATGATTGAATAAAATTTAAGTATCAACGTTAAAATGCAATTTTGACCCTGAATCAGGGTCAACGAAGCCTTTTCAGACTTCGGGAATGCGCGCAAATGATTTCCCACATAAAATTACCCCTAGAGGTTATTTTTTTTTAAATTTTCGGGTCCAAAAACCATTTAAAAAATCGCGTACTTTTTTTACTCACCCTGTATAAGACAATAATTCTGATTCATGGAGAGCTTATCATTTGTTCAAGTATATAAGCTTTTCAAAAAATGATTGTAACAGGCTACCTGAATTTGCTAGTTACAAAACAAAATGTCAATGCTTTTTCGCGACAACAAAATGGTTCGTGTTACCGATATGCATGGAATCGGTCCATCAACAGACTATTTTTCCTCGAATTTTTCTATAGATGGGCCGACATTAATAGATGAGTATAATGTCATACGGAATGTAGAAAGCGGGAAAATATCTGTGAATGAATATTATTTTGACGCAGCACTTCCGCGACTAAGAAAGGATCTAAAATATGGCGAAGAAATAAACGATTTAATTGATTTATCTACTTTGTCTCTAGGGAATAAGAACCGTATACAACTAATGAGGAATTGGAATCGCAAAAATCTTGAGGACCAATTGCCTTGGATATTAGGAAAAGAGAGGTCTTATCCAGATTCTACTTTAAAAGAAGTAAGATATCATAGTTTCAATAAGCTGAATCAGATAATATCTTCATATTGGATTGTAACATAAGTTGTTGACGCCCAACAAATATATCAAAAATCGGCATTTTTCACTCGTGTTCGATGAAATTTTTCAGTAGTGGATAAGAGTGTATGCTGAAAATACGATCCAATGAGTCTTTTTGAGCAAAACTCATATTTTCGTGTCAATATCCAGACTTTTTCAAAAAATCGGGGTTTTTAAATGTTGCAACTTAATTTTAAAATGTTGATATCTGGCTATACAAGGTGGCGCACAAAAAACCGGACACTTAAAAAAATTTTAAATGTAGTCATTTTGTTCGTCTCATTTAGCTATAAAAAATTGCTACAATTTTCATTTTATGAAAATTTAAACAATCGATGCGAAAATCGATTTTTCCGCAAAAAATTCAAAAACGTTTATGTATCATAACGAAAACATGTACACAAATTCAAAACTTCAAACACAATTATCTCGAAAACTACAACAATTCAGAACATGTCGTAAAAACAAAATATGCTTCATTTTTCATGAACTTTTCGAATATCAACAAAATAGCAACTTTTTTTCTACTGGACTGGTCCTTATTTGCATTTTTAGCTAGTTGAAGATGTAGATTTTTTTACATATCGTGGATTATTAACAAAAATCGCAGCAACTCCATACTCGGGCACTCCAGTGTATCGACGCAAAAATAATTGGAATATATTGGCAGTAAAGTTTGAAGGAGTGATTTTTTTGGCTGAAGGAGTACCAAATAAGGGGCACACGAAGATCAAATCAATAAATCCTGATATTGAGAGTGCACTAAAATTTGAAGAATATGCTACCGAAGTAAGATTACATATATATTTGTAATCTTTTTCAATTAGAATAATTTCAAAGCGTCTGATAAAACTAACGAAATCTTGCATTACGCGATGTCAAAAATTAATTTTAAAAGTGATGGAAAAGAATCAATTTCTTGCCTGTATACTAGCCAAATCGATGCTTTTGAAGGTATAGTTAATTTGTCTACCTATTTTTATGAGTCTTTTAGAGCGTAATGGCAGTAGAAAATTCATAGAAATTAAATTAGCAAATAAAAGAAATTTCGACAAACACAAGTCGGTGTTTCTCAGCAATTATTTACAATGCTACTTATCTCACGTCGATACTATAATACTCGGAGAACAAAAAAAACAAGGTACTGCAGGACTATCAAATCTCTTTATTATCAGGTGTAGAAATAAATTGCCGCGATTTTTTATATATGTTAAAGGGTGTGCACGCCCAGTACGCAAAAAATGTTTTCTCCAAATTGGCTGATTTTTGGTACTCGGGGGTGTTCGGGCACGAGAAATCGATTGGCGCAAGTTCCGAGTTCCGAAAAAATTTTCGTGGGTACCCCATGTGAAAATTTTTTGGACCTCGAGACTTACTCCAATTAATTTTTCGTGTCCAAAAACCCTCGAGTACCAAAAATCAGCCAATTTGGAGCCAAAATAAAAAGGTTGAAAAATTGATTTTTTAGCATGGGGTACCCCGATAGGGGGTGACGAAAATTTTTTTTTAGAACTCAGGATTTGCGCCAATCGCTTTCTCGTGCCTGAAAACCCCCGACTTTTAAATCGAATTTTTGTTCAAAAGTGGAAAAGAAAGTTGCTCCAACGTGAACTTTCTTTTCACGTTAACAATGTTATTTTTGCGTAAAAACGCTTTCATTTTTAGAAAATCGAATTTTTGCATATTAGCTTTTTCGAAATATGTACTTTCTTTGTCTTCAATTCGATTTTCTAAAAAAATGGAAGCGTTTTTACGCAAAAATAACATCGCCAACATGTTTTCCGCATAAAATTACAAAATTACCCCTAATAGAGTCATTTTGAGTAAATTTCGAAAAATAAAATTTTTCGATTTTAGACCACGTTCAATGGGGTAAAAGAGCCGAAATAGCTCCCAGTCAGTGATATGAAAAATAGCTCCCAGTCAGTGATATGAACGTGTACGATTTTCGTGAGCGTTTACATGTATTACACGTACACGTTCATGTAAAAATGAACGTGTACTACACGTGCATGAATGAACGTGTGCGTGTAGTACACGTTCTTTACATGTACTATACTTACACGCACGTACACGCAAGAAATTTTTACTTTTTTCGACAAAAATGAAATTTTTGGTAAAAAAATGGAAATATTTTGTCATTTTTTACCTCAAATTCGTGTTTAAAAAAACAGCGTATATATGTACGTGTAGTACACGTTCATATAAAAAAGAACGTGCACCTGTAGTGCACGTACATTCAAATATGAAGGTGTACGTGTAGTACACGTAAACGTACACGAAATGAACGTTTACTACACGTACACGTTCATACAAAATTGAACGTGTACACGTGTAGTCAAAATGAAACTTGTTTGTTTTAACTTATACAAAAAGAAATTTTTTTAAAACACTCCCTTAATAAACGACACGTACACGTTCATACACGATAAGAACGTGTCGTGTACATCACTGTTCCCAGCATCCTTTTTTTTAAATTCCTTTTTAAATTTTTAGATGAAAAAACTGCTATAAAAAAAATCAATCGTTTGAGTTTATCTGAAATTGTTAACAATCAACATAAAGCATGGGATGGCAATGTTTGTTGGATTTTTACACACGCTTTGTTTTCCAAGATCAAAATGATATTAGATAAAGAACCAGAAGGTACTATTGTTCATGCTTGGAGCGAAAAATCAGATTCGATAAGCTGGCGAACCAAAGCCGACACAATTGATTTTTATGTTAAAATGGGCGTATATGATTCGAATCAGAATGGACTCGAAGAAATTTTACCAGAAGAATTTAAGAAACAATTTCGAACAAAACAAGAAATATCTAAAAACTTGTTCACATCCATTTTCAAAAAATCTAATTCAAGAAGACATATACTCCGACAAAGAAATTAATTTTTTCTGATCTTGTAAAGAAGTTTTTTGAATAATAAATTTTTATTTATTTAATTATATGAGCATATTCTGCGCTAAAATTAGCGTCTTCTTTAATTTCGGAGTAGCCATAAGCATCTTCAAGGACCTCTAGCATTCCTGATAGATTTTTTCGTATCTAAACAAAACTTTTTTAGAAACCAAAAGGCCGCGTTTTTGTTCAATGAGTAAGCTTATAGTCTTATTTTATATGGTAGCTTCTAAGCTCACGGTTAAATCAAGAATGACTTAGCGTATATATATTATAGGTTCAAATAGGCTTACAAGGGTCAACTGGTGAAAAAGGGCTATAAAAAACGGCCTATACGCCATGAAAGTACTCGATTTTCTGGTCATTCTTAAAAAAGTCTAAGCCTAGGCTTAAGCAGAAAATTCTGATTCATGTTTTCGTTTCAATAACTCAAAACAATTTTCAAATTGGATAATTTTGGTGTCATTTTGATCGTCTCATATAGCTATAAAAAATTGTTACAATGTTCATTTTATGAACATTTAAAAAATCGATGCAAAAATCAATTTTTCCGCAAAAATTTTTAAAAAGTTTGTGTATTACAACAAAGAGCTTGTAACAAATTCAAACTTTCAAACGTAATTATCTCGAAAACTACAACAATTCAGAACATGCCATAAAACCAAAAATTGCTGCATTTTTCATGAACTTTCCGAATATTAACTTATTTTTTAGGTCTGGTACAATAATAGCATGGCCGAAGGAGATCCGCATAAGATATGTAATGCTATTACAAATACAAGTTGCAGCAATATTGTACCATCATATAATTGGACATGGGCTGATTATAATTATTTCAATCTATCACGAGCTTACATCAAATTTACGAGTCCACCAAATGTTTATTAAGTACAAGAAAAAAGTATAAAAACAAATAGTTTATATAACATTTCTCATGGCGAGAGAAAAAAAGGTCAATACACCAACTCCATTCCCTGAATCAGGGTCAAGAAAGCGTTTTCATGCTTCGGGAATGCGCGAAATCGATTCCCCGCATAAATTACTCCTATATGGGTCATTTTTAGTAAAAAAATTTTCCAGTCCCAAAAAATTTTGTTGGGCTCCAAAAATCACAAAAATACACTTTTTAAACCTCACCCTGTACAGAGTGTCCCACGTAACGTTACACTAACTTTGATCGAACATATATTTTGATCCATAAAAGATTTTTCGATGCTGTTTTTTTAATGGAGACAAGACAATTCTGAACAAAATTTTAAAAACTTTGAACGTAAATTTTACATAATTCTCATACTCCAAATTTTTTCATTTTTGCTTATTCAGAAAGAGTAAATTTTTTCCTATATAATTGTCAACAAAAATTTTTCTAATTCATGGTGTAAAAAAGTTGAAAAAATTAATTCGACTCAGGTGGGATTCGAACCTCGATATGTGTAGTCTAGAGACTGATGCTCTACCACTGACCTATGAAGGCAATTAATTGGGGTTTTTAACAATTGTATATGAATCCAAGTATATTATTGGCAAAAAATTAACAAAATAAATTTAAAAATATTTTTAACAATTATATAGGAAAAAAATTACTCTTTCTGAACATGCAAAAATGAAAAAATTTGGAGCATAGAAATAATGTGAAATTCACGTTCAAAGTTTTTATAAAATAAAATTTTTTATATATGAAAATTTCGATGATCTCTTATATAAGTTGTCCAGAATTGTCTTGTCTCCATTTAAAAAAACCGCATCGGAAAATCTTTTATGAATCAAAAGATATGTTTGATCAAGTTAGTGTAACGTTACGTGAGACACCCTGTATATGACAATAAAAACAAAAAATTTGTCGACATAACAAACAATCGCCGCCTAAGATCAGAAAAATGAGACCTTTTAAAAAATACATATGTTCAACTTCAGCGAAAGGTCACACTGTATGAATAATTCGGAGTTTGCTGCTTCTTGTTTGCATAGCCGCGGCCGAATGTTGATGGGAAAAGAATGAATTTTTTCGGTTTAAAAAATATTTTCTTTGTTACTTTTGAATGATTCTTTATTTTATCAATGTATTTGCTACTTGTTCAATTTTTCTGTATTTTTTAAATACTTCAAACATTTTCTATTATCGTGATGGTAAGTTAATTTTTTCTATGGACATATGCGTCGCTAGGGGGGAGGCAGGGGAAAGATGGTTCGTCAAAAATTAAAAAATTTACTAAAAATTGAAAAATTCGTCAAAAGTTGAAAGCATTTTCTTATTTTTATGCGGGGAACACGATGTTATTTTTTTCATGAAAACTTTTGGAAAAATCAAAAAATATCAAAAAAATCTAAAACTTTTTTAAAAATTTTTTCAAAAGTTTTCATGGAAAAATTATAGCGCCTACTTGTTCCCCGCATAAAAATGTGGATATGCAAAAATTTTCATGAATTTTGACAGCAAAATAAAAAAAGACTTTTGAGTGCGGGATCGAACCCGCGACCTATGAATGAAGGCCGAGCGCGTTAGCCACTTGGCCATGGGTCAAACCCCCAAAATTCCATGATATGGTACTCGTTTTGAAGCGCTTTCGAGCTGAGTCTATTAGCGAAAATTATTTTTTTAATTTTGACCTTGTTTGCGCCTTTTCGGCATTTTGGTGAACCATGAATTGGACTACAGTGTTTATTTATAGTCTGATTACTCCATGTTGTCCTGTGGAAATAATGGATTTTACAAAATTGAATGCCCTATAAGTACGTTTATATATCATTATAAGTGTTGTGGTGATTATAATAGTGAATGTTGTTATACGGTTTATCCTGTGTTCTATTATGCTGGTATTGCCTTATTTATGATACTTTTATTGCTATGTTGCTGTGGGTGTTATCTGTTATTGAAATCTTGCCAGAAGCCTAAACACGAGCCAATATCACTAGCAAAACAGTGGCATTTATCGGATGAAGGACAAGCTGTAATGTTTAATGTTGCTTTATTTCCGAAATAAAAAATTTTCATATTCTCAAACATAAAAATAGTTCTTCAACCAAGGGGAAAAACCAAATTTTCAAAAAGTTCTCCAAATCGACTGATTTTTGCACTCGGGAGTTTTTATACCTGGGGAGAAGGTCCAGAGATTGAACCACTGTAAATTTTTGGATTTGCCCCTCTTTGGAAAGTTCATGAAAAATGGAACAATTTTTGTTTTTACGGCACCCTCTGGATCGTTTTAGTTGTTTCAAATTCTTGATTCAATTTTTTTAGTGACGCGAAAATAATTATAATTTCTTGAGCATTTAGAAAAAAGTAAATATAGCATTTTTCTCAGCTCAATGAGACGAATAAAATGACACCAAAATGATTCAGTTTGAAAATCATTTTGGGTTATTGAAACGAAAACATAAATCAGGGTTTTCGTTTCAATAACACAAAATGATTTTCAAATTGAATAATTTTAGTGCCATTTTATTCATTTCATTGAGATGATAAAAATGTTACATTTACTTTTTTCTAGATGCTCAAGAAATTCAAATTATTTTCGCGTCAATAAAAATTTTTTGATTAAATCAGGAATTTGAAACCTAAACAAATGTTTTCATTGTAATACCAAGACAAACGTAAGCATCAAGGCTTACATACAGAATTGCCTCGTCCACCATACATCCTTTACTTATGCAACGACCTAACATAAAAAATCAGCGAAAATTTTTTTGGTTTAGACTTGTCGTCCCTTGAAACATGTATTTCTAACCTACGCCTAGGTCTAAGCCTAGGCTTACGCCCAGGCCTAAGCCTAGGACTAAGCCTAAGCCTAAGCCTAGGCCTAGGATCGGTCTAAACCTAGGCCTAAGCCTACGTCTCGGTCTAAGTCTAGGCCTAAGAAGGCCTACGTCCAAGCCTAGGCCTAAGTATAAGCCTAGGCCTAAACCTAAGCC
Organism: Acrobeloides obliquus; assembly: GCA_034698545.1. NCBI lineage: Eukaryota > Metazoa > Nematoda > Chromadorea > Rhabditida > Cephalobidae > Acrobeloides > Acrobeloides obliquus. The sequence continues at coordinate 8,718 of JAQGBS010004312.1, forward strand.
TATTCCTAAACCTAAGCCTATTCCTAAACTTAAGCCTAAACCTAGCCCTTACAAGGGAAGTTTCAGAACTGTACAATCGATTTTTTTCTAATTTTAACATGAAATTGTTGAGCATTCCCTTGAAACATATATTTCTAAAGTTTATTCAAATAAAATTATCAAAATATCCAATACAAATTATTTAGTAGGCGCATTAGAACGTTGTGCAACAGAATTATTTCGCGGCTTAAATCAATTTTGCCGATTTCGGCATAACATAATTATACAGAGGCTTGATTTTTCTGAAAATAAATTTAACGAAATTAACAATCGCATTTCTATAGCCAGTAAAAACAATGAGATTGATAAGAGAATCAAGGAAAATCCCGATCTGAGTCCAATAATCCACCGTGCTGTCCCAGAAATACATCAGTTCGGTGAAGTCGAAATTGTAATGGAAATAACTTTTTTCGATTTCCTTGAATAATATCCATATGGAAAATTGTTTTCGTGCCAAAATGACAAGTTCCACAAGGAAGACGACATTTAGCATCAAAGTAACAAAATTTTGGAGAAAAATGGCGATAGTGATGCGTAAAGAGAGTAGAAGTTGGTCATGCTGTTTCATTTGGAATTTTTATACACTTGATGTAAAACATTTGTGATTAAGAGTGACGAGAAAATACAAGAAGCTAACACCGCGACTACTGATATCACTTTATGCATGAAGCTAAATGTGTCGGCATTCACGAAGCGTGCTTCCTTGACCCTGATTCAGGGAAATAGATGTGTGTATTGAAGCGAAAATTGAAAAATTTTGAAATTTCTCTCTCAAAATCATATTTCTGGGGGTAATTTCATGAGAGGAATCAATTGCGCGCATTTCCAAAGCTTGAAAACGCTTCCCTGACCTTGCTCCAGGGAAATAAGAGTGTGTATTGAAGCGAAAATCCAACATGTGCTAATTTTCCTGAATCAGGGTCAGGGAAGCGTTTTCAAGCTTCGGAAATGCGCGCAATTGATTCCTCTCGTGAAATTACCCCCAGAAATATGATTTTGAGAGAGAAATTTCAAAATTTTTCGATTTTCGCTTCAATACACACATCTATTTCCCTGAATCAGGGTCAAAGAAGCACGCTTCGTGAATGCACGCAATCGATTTTTCGCATCATTTTAGGGTCATCTTTACCCCCAATGGGGTCATTTTTATGAAAAAAATTTTTCTCCCAAATGGTCGCAAAATGCATCCCCCTTTAATTTTGATCAAAATTCACAATTTTGGGTACTTTGCGGTTGGCGGTCCCTACTTACGACCTGTGAGATTTTCTGTTTGAAAAATTATTCTCGTTTTTTTGCAGTCAACTTTTTATATATATCATTATTGATTTTTCGATTGACCGATCAAACTTCTAGCTCTTGTTATAATCCGAGTGAACAACTATGTATAAAAAAACTTTCATTTATCTATAATAACTTGTTGACACTAATTTGTTCGCTCATATTTTACTATGAATTTCAAATAAACTCTCAAAACATGCGTAGTTATTGCAAATGTATATATGTTCTAAAAAAGAAACACACATTTGGCCGTTCATTTATTATCTCGAATAATTTTGTGAACACATTCTATTGTTTTGTGCAAAAAGTCATTTATATACAAGCGAGAGAGACAAGAAAAAACATCATCAAACAAGTCACAAAGAACGAAGTTTCTCCGATCTCTCACTCTCGTTTCAAATTTCGCG
>JAQGBS010004313.1:0-10440 GCA_034698545.1 Acrobeloides obliquus
TTGATGCAAAAATCGATTTTCCGCAAAAAATTCAAAAAAGTTTGTGTATTACAACGAAGAGCTTGTAACAAATTCAATAGTTCAAACGTAATTATCTTGAAAACTACAACGATCAGAACAAGCCGTAAAAACAAAAAATGCTCCATTTTTCATGATCTTTCCGAATATATCATTTTTTTATATGGTTGTAAATTGCTGGACTGGTCCTTTAAACCGTCTTTAGCCACCTCCGATATTGGCAAATTCACACAACACTTCTTCATCTGGAACTACGATAAATGTCTTAACTTCTACACCTAAAACTACGAATAATATCATAATAACTTCTACATCAGAAACTACGATAAATATCTCAACAATTTCTACATCTGATCCTATGATAAATACCGCAACAACTTCTACACCCGAAACGAAAACAAATAGTAGCACTTTTTCCACCAAAGAACCAATGACGAGCCCAAATTGTGCCTGTAATTTTTTGGTTGAAATAAAAATTAGTATTTTCATTTTTAGACATGCATACAAATGGCCTCAATGGATTAATGGCATTGCTGCTTTTGAAAATTTTTATTTAATTAATTTTTTTGGCATATTTTTGCATAAATTTAATTAAACTCTGTCCCATGGCGAGATTCAAAAAAGGGATGCATGGCCTAGCAACTAATAAAATAGTTTTTTGTACAACTTTTTTTAGCCTTGTTTTTCAAAAAAATCGAACTTCGTTAGGCAGGATTTATACTTCCATCGCGTCGCGACACGTCGCGAGAATATCGCGCGACGCATCGCAAATCAATTACGTTTATAGTGCAAACAATTTTTCCAATGTCGGTTATAGTTGCTGTTGCGCGACGCGTCGTTTCTTTTTCTTTTATTAATTGGTAGACATTTTTAAATCGAATATGCAAACTTAATTTTTTCTGAGAATTCTCTTTCGCTTCATTGAATAAAATGAAGACTTTTTGTACTTTATAAGTGGCGTTTATGATAAAACTAATGTCTGATCATGCAACTACATTGGATCTGTCATGTGTAAAAAAATTAGTATACAAACATCAGGCATAAAATAATTTAACAAAGAAAAAATCTACCCTCATTATCGTACTCATACCATTAGAAAATTCTCAAAAAAGATTGATTGAATTTTGTCTTTAATTTCGATTTTCCTTTGCCCATAAAAATGATATACTCAAATGTTTCTACAACTACTTTGAACTATAAACTATACTATTTCTATCTCATCGAAGGATCAACTTTATTTGCTATAAACACTATTTTAACCGTTTTTATTATTTTCAATAAAAATCTCAGAACGCAAAAAGAATACATTATTTATGGCGCAAACTTCTTTTATAATGCTATTTATTCGCTAGGTTTTGCTGGTTCTGGAGCACTTCGATTAAGTGCATATTACAACGAAGAATGTAAAAAAATCATTTATTCAAAAAATTACAGGATGTCCCTAAAGTTCGTGTACACCCTAATTAATTTCATGGGAATTTTCTTCATGACAGAAAACTTTTCACAAGTGATGTTCTACAAAGTTGTTCGTCGTGATCTCAGAAACAACTTTGTAGAACATCACTTTTTGTGAAAAGTTTTCTGTGAAGAAAAAAGTTGTCCTTGTCCGCGATCAATCCTTGTCCGTCAAGGTATTGTCCGTTGTTCATCCGTATGAACAATGGGTGCATCCCTGATATCTCCCTTTTTACCTTGTGTCAACCTGTCTCTTTAATAATAATAAAAGTTTAGATATACCATTATGGACCTCATTTATGTGTGTAAACACTTTGCAAAATCTCTGCTGGTGGTTCCTAAATCCTATTCGAGGAGTAATAACGTTGATCGATGCTATCGACAGATTCATATCTGTGACATTTCCGTTGAAATATTTAATGTTAAGCACAAGATATTCATGGATAATGATAAGTATACCCATCTTTGTTAGTCTTCCATTTTTTGTTACACTTGAGATTACGACTTATTTGTATGGAAATACCTATACGGTTAGTATTTGTGAATATAGGGTCTCATGCTAAAATACTGAAAACACACACAAGGGTGTCTCAAACACCGTATTTTTTTAAGCAAATTTTCGTAAAAATTTTTTTATATTTTTTCCAAAATGACCATATTTTTACGCGAGAAATCGATTACGCGTATTTAAAAGTCTTAAAAACTTTTCCTTGACTCTGATTAAGCCAAAAAAGCAGGATTTTTGGATTTCAAAAAGTATACCCTTCTTTTAATGAGCACAATAAATTTTTCGTATGTTTTCGTCATCTCGACGACGTGTGTCTGTAGATTAATCTCATTTTGAGGTACTTTTTAGATACTTATTACTTGTAATAATATAGATAATCAATTCGTAATCCCATATATTGCGAATATAGTTCGCTTAGTATTGACATTTATTGCCGTTTTATTCTATATCCCGATCCTTATTCAAATTTATAAGGTAAATCTGTTTAAAAAAATAACTTAAAGGACCTTTTGGGGGAAATAATGCCATGTAATAGAGCAGAAAATTTGGAGAATTTTTTGTTTTTACAGTGTGGCTGGCAATTTTTTGATAAATGTAATCTCATATGCTCGCGCTAGGAAAGGCCGTTTTCGTTGGAAATTGTTTTCCGAATAGGATAAGAAGTTGTAAGGAATACGATGGTGCAGTTAACTTTTTGCATAGATCAAGTTTTCGTGTCAATGGTCTTTCCTAGCGAGATATATTCCAAAAAGTAGCGCTAAGAATTTATGGAACAATCTAATACATTTAGATGGTCATTTAATCTCTTTTTTAAGATTTTATTATCAAAATCGATTTCGAATATAAACAACATCCAAACCAAAAAACTCATAAGAGCTAATTTAACAATTGGCTTAATTATGGCGAATGAGTTAATTATGTCATTTTTTCCGGATTTCTATCTGTATGTTATTGGATCACCACCTAACCCGTATCCATTCTATGCTATGATATTGAATAAAGGTAAAAATAAGGGCAAGCAAGCGGGTCCGGGTCCGCTCAGCACAATTGAGCATAAAAACAGGGTCGCGGAACTTGTCGAATGAGTGATCGCACTTAGTGACATTCAAATTTATTTTTTAAATGAAATGGTCGAAAATTGGTAGGACACCTTGTACAAAAAATTAATTAAAAAATACAAAAATTACTACAAAGCCAAAAAATAGAGAAAATAATGGCAGTAATGGAATAACGGAGGCTTTAGCAAAATTGGAAATGATAGAAACGCTTGATATTCAGGCAATTTCAACAATGAAAACTTTTAACGACTGTTTAAAATTTCCCCACACATACGACCACGCAGGGATGCATATAAAAAAAGATAAAAGGAAGCTTTTATTTCAGACGAACGTCTCTAGCAAATTAGAAACGATGAAAACGTAAAGTTGGAATACTCCAAAAAATATAATCTTTGTTGAAAAAGTGGACAATTTTGATAAAAAAAAGTAGAAAAGAATTGATTGAAAAATAGAAATTTTACAAAATGTGGAACTTTTTTGAGTCATTCTGACTCAGAAACTACATTTAAACAAAGTATAAATTTTTAGGTATTGTGAATATCATAATTGTTGCAATAACACAACGGGATTTGCGTCAAGAAATTAGACGACTTTTCTGGAAGTCTAATAATAATATTATGATGTTTTATTTACAGCCTGCACCCACTCATCCAAGCTCAAATATGATTTAATCACGTTTTTATCAAATAACAATGAAGACTTTTATCATAAATGGTAGCTCATACAAAATTATGTTTAATGTGAAATCGCTAGTTGTTGCTTGTGCGGCGCTTTACTCATGCTTACGTGATTTTTGGAAGAAGCGACACACCCATCAAAACAACTTTCCTCAACCTCCGAACAAAGCACACAGTAAATGGAGCACAAACAGGTTCAAAAAAGTGGTGCATGGCCTAGCGGCTAACAAAATAGTTTTTGCACAAAATTTTTTACCATTGTCAATCTAAACTAGCCATTTTTATATACAAGGTGTCCCAAATTTTCGTAAAAATTGATCATTTCTTTTTTTATAATAAAACCATTTTTGATCCTTTTGGTTTTAATTTCATCCAGAGACAATAAGAAAACGATTCGTGTCAAAAAAAGTCGAAAAAGAATTATTGTTTTCGTGTCAATATCCAAACTTTTCAAAAAGTGTAGTTTCCAAAGATTTGTGGAAAATCGGGTTGTATCTTCGCGTTGTTAGATCAAGAGTCGGTTGTTAGCTTGATTGATAGCGGTGTGATGTTGATAAGACTTCAAATACTCCAGTGCAAGGGCCATCTAGCTAAGAACGTATCTGGGGGTCAAGTATGAGGCACTTTTACAAAAAGTCGATCAAAAATAATCGACTCGACTTGACCGACTTTTAGACACTATTGACTCCACCTGTTTCGACTTTCAAATTTTTCAACTCTACTTTTTAGCAACTTTAAAATGGACTGGTTTCGGCTTTCGTCACGAATGAGTTTGTTTGTCACAAAAAATAGCTGTTACAAGAGCTTTGATGATAGAGTTACATGGACACCGGTGATCGGAAAAAATCGTTCGTATTTATATCCGTGACAAAAGTTAGCGTAACAAAACTCGTGACCAAAGTTATAGTGCTGCAAAAACGATGATTTTTCGGACATTTTATTTTATGATTTCATTTTTTATCATTTTAGTTTCAAAATTATAATAAAATTAGAAAGAATTTTGTTGGTTCTGAACTCAAATTTAGGCAATTTCGCAGTGCATTTTGTTTACAAGGCTATAGCCCCAATTGACTACGTCTATTTTTTGCTACGTCTATGGTTTCATGTCCTTCTCTTTTATTAATTGGTAGACATTTTTAAATTGAGTAGGCAAAACTTAATTATTTCTTTCGCTTCATTGTTTGAATAAAATGAAAAAATTTTGTATAGTGCCCCCGGAAGTGGGGCACTATATAGAGGTTTTATTGTAGCTAGAATTTTTGGTAAATCTCACGTCTATGGTTTCATGTCCTTATTAATTGGTAGACATTTTTAAATCAAGTGGGCAAAACTTAATTATTTCTAAGAATTCTCTTTCGCTTCATTGTTTGAATAAATTGAAAACTTTTTTGTACTATATCGTGTTGTTTATGGTAAAACTTATGTTTGGTTACATAACTACATTGCTGTCATGCGCACAAAAATTAGTATATAAGCATCAGATATAAACTAATTTAACAAAGAAGAAATCTACTCTGGTTATCGCACTCATAACAAAATTCTCAAAAAAGCTTGATTGAATTTTGTCTTTTATCTCGATTTTCCTTTGCCCATAATAATGATATACTCAAATATTTCTACAACTACTTTGAACTATAAACTGTACTATTTCTATCTCATCGAAGGATCAACTTTATTTGCTATAAACACGATTTTAACCGTTTTTATTATTTTCAATAAAAATCTCAGATCGCAAAAAGAATACATTATTTATGGCGGAAACTTCTTTTATAATGCTATTTATTCGCTAGGATTTGCTGGTTCTGGAGCACTTCGATTAAGTGCATATTACAACGAAGAATGTAAAAAAATCATTTATTCAAAAAATTACAGGATGTCTCTAAAGTTCGTGTACACCATAGATGTTCACGCACCCAGGGTGAAGTGATGTTCGTCATGATCTCAGGAACAACTTTATAGAACATCACTTTTTGTTAAAAGTTTTCTGTGAAGAAAAAAGTTGTCTTTCTTGTCCGCGGTCAATCCTTGTCCGTCAAGGTATTGTTCATTGTTCATCCGCATGAACAATGGGTCCATTCCTGATATCCCCCTTTTTACCTTGTGTCAGACCTGTTTCTTTAATAATAATAAAGTTTAGATATACCATTATGGACCTCATTTATGTGTGTAAACACTTTACAAAATCTCTGTTGGTGGTTCCTAAATCCTATTCGAGGAGTAATAACTTTGATCGATGCTATCGACAGATTAATATCTGTAACATTTCCGTTGAAATATTTAACGTTAAGCACAAGATATTCATGGATAATGATAAGTATACCCTTCTTTTTTGGTCTTCCATTTTTTGTTACACTTGAGATTACGACTTATTTGTATGGAAATACCTATACGGTTAGTATTTATGAATATAAATGAGATCTCATGCTAAAATACTGAAAACAAACAGGATGTCTCAAACACCGTATTTTTTTAAGTTAATTTTTTAATTTTTCCAAAATGACCATATTTTTACGCGAGAAATCGATTGCGCGTATTTAAAAGTCTTAAAAACTTTTCCTTGACCCTGAATAAGCCAAAAAAGAGGATTTTTGAATTTCAAAAAGTTTACCCATTTTTCAATGAGCATAATAAATTTTTCATATGTTTTCGTCATCTCGACGACGTGTGTCTGTAGATTAATCTCATTTTGAGGTACTTTTTAGGTACTTATTACTTGTAACAATATAGATAATCAATTCGTAATCCCATATGTTACGATTATAGTTCGCTTAGTATTGACATTTATTGCGGTTTTATTCTATATCCCGATTCTTATTCAAATTTATAAGGTAAATCTGTTTAAAAACTTAAAGGATCTTTTGGGGAAAATAATGCCATGTGATAGAGCTACAATCTAATACATTTACATGGTCATTTAATCACTTTTTAAGATTTTATTATCAAAATCGATTTCGAATATAAACAACATGCAGACCAAAAAACTCATAAGAGCTAATCTAACAATTGGCTTAATTATGGCGAATGAGTTAATTATGTCATTTTTTCCGGATTTCTATCTGTATGTTATTGGATCACCACCTAACCCGTATCCATTCTATGCTATGATATTGAATAAAGGTAAAAATAAGGGTAAGCAAGCGGGTCCGGATCCGCTCAGCACAATTGAACATAAAAACAGGGTCTCGGAACTTGTTTGGCTCGGATCAAGTCAATCTGGCCTTTGGCTGCTATTTCTACCATTAATACAGGGTGTCTCGCAGGGATGCATATAAAAAAGATAAAAGGAAGCTTTTGTTTATGGCGAACGGCTCTAGAAATTTGAAAACGATGAAAACGTAAAGTTGGAATACTCCAAAAAACATAATCTTTGTTGAAAAAATGGACAATTTTGATGAAAAAGTAGAAAAGAATTGATTGAAAAATAGAAATTTTACAAAATGTGGAACTTTTTTAACAAAACGAGTTACGTTTCCAAACTTCCTCTGTTGTAACTTTTTTGCGCTTCCAATTTTGCTAGAGCCATAACGAAAGGGAAGGGGTAACGGAAGGGGCATGTCATTCTGACTCAGAAAACTACATTTAAACAAAGTATAAATTTTTAGGCTTTGTGAATATCATAATTGTTGCAATAACACAAAGGGATTTGCGTCAAGAAATTAGACGACTTTTCTGGAAGTCTAATAATAATATTATGTTGTTTTATTTAAAGCCTGTACCTACTCATCCAAGCTCAAATATGATTTAATCACGTTTTTATCAAATAATAAAGAAGACTTTTATCATAAATGGTAACTCATGCAAAATTTTGTATAATGTGAAATCGCTAGTTCAATTATAATTTGCTGTTTGTGCGGCGCTTACTCATGTTTACGTAATTTTTGGAAGAAGCGACGCACCCATCAAAACAACTTTCCTCAACCTCCGAACAAAGCACACAGCAAATGAAGCACAAACATGCTTTCCAGGAAATGATTCCGACCAAAAATGTCTTCAATTGCTTCCCAAAGATAAAAATAGCTGGATTGCAAGCATTCCGATCTCTGATAATGCTTCCCTGACACTGATTCAGAAAAAGAATAATAAAAATGATTACTTTTTTCTATAAAAACCCAATTTTTTCCTTGAATTCGATATTTAAATTTTAATAAATGTTTTTAATAAATCAATCAATATTATTTCGTGTTTTGTTCTAATAATTTTTTCCCATAATTTTGAAATGTCAAAACTAATGGATTATTGTTATCAATCAGATAAAAATAAAAATCAATTTTTACGACCACACCTAAATACAGCCATTGTTTGATAATGAAAAATGCAGTGAGTAAGTTGATCCACTATTCAGTATTTGATAGAATGGGACACGCCCGTAATCTGACGCATATAGAACTTTTGTTTAACTCGCGAACGGTTAGTCTAATAGCAGTATATTCTAGTTTATTTTGATGCTGAACACGATGGCTCAAAAAATTTTTTTAAAGTGCTCTGAAGAGGGTATATACCGCAATCGTTAAGATCATCCCTTAAAAGTTTATCGTTTTATTGCTATAGTCATAACTCCACGTAGGAATTGTTTTATAAACTCATTGACCACTCATTTGAAAACTGAGACTCTGCTGTACAACTTTTATAAAGGCATCTATCGAAGGTTTTCGCTCCAATTTAATTTTATTTATTTACGTAATAAATACGTTATAATAGCAAACGGAACGCCATAAATATCACAATAAACATAAGTCTATAACGAACATTTAGAATAATGGCAATCAGGGCCGTACGAGCTCCGAAGTTTTGGGGAGAGCCCCACCCGAAAATTTAAAAAAATTTCCCTTGGTCCCCCCTTATGTTTTTTTCCGAAAATTTTCCAAATTTTTGGGGAAAAACATAAGGGGGAACCCTTATGTTATGATTTTTTCGATTTTTCAAAAATCACTTTGGCCCCCCTTGTTTTTTCGCGCCGACAGGTGTGAAAATTTTTTACTGAAAAAAACTTGAGGTAAAGCAAAAAACAGCGCCGCAGGCAAAATTTTTTTTTGAGAAATCTTGTTTTTAAGCAGAAAAATGCTCAGAAAATGAAATTTTTTGGTGAAAAAATAGCAGATTTTTGATATTTTTGTTGAAAAAATGGGAAAATTTGGACAATTTTGGTGAAAAATAATAATGGGGGACCATTAGGATTTTTGAAATTTTTTCAAAAATTTCCGGAAAAACATAAGGGGGGACCCTTATGTTTTTTTCAGCCTTCATTCGGGTTTGGGGGGGCCCCGGGCCTCAGGGGCCTCAATGCACGTACGGGCCTGATGGCAATAATAAATAAACAATAATAAACACTATAGTCGACCGATGTTAAACTCTTGAATGTTGCTTATAAAGAAAGATAGGGACATAGGTCAGCAAGGGGGGAAGAGCCTCCCCCTGATCCACTCACTCATGGACCCAAAATTGAGGGGGACCACCTCATGGACCCGCCGAACAGTATGATCCATAAAAATTGGGTGTCAGAAGACCTCAAGCTAAAAAAAGGTCTTTTTTTGGTGGAGGACCACCTCATCGGGGATCCCCTCCCCCCACCTTGCTGACCTATGTAGGGGTAGTATAACAGTGTCAGGAGGGAGCTTGAGATAAAGTTTTGATAACCTGGAGAAGAAGTTAAGATTAGCATTTTTACCGGAGGAAACTGGGACAATGCCCCGCGGATTTGTTCGGTAATATGGATTTCAGAGGTGATTAGTATGCTGGAGTTGAGTTTTACAAGCCCAGTGACAAGTTCATGAAAGAGGATGAGGTCAGCTTTGATCCTATGGTTTTCAAGAGAATCCAATTTTAAAAGATTTAGTCTTTCAGAAGGTTTTCAGAACGGTATTTGAGACACCGGATAAAAACATATCTAGTAAATTGTTTTTGGACTTTTTCTAGGAGAGCACAATTTTGTTTGGAGTTAAAGTTGTAGATAGAGGAGTCAAAATGTTATATTGGGTATGGAATGTTTGTACCCAGAAAGTTTTCGCTCCAATAAAAAGTTAATCGCCAATCTGTGCAAAAATTCCAAATTGTTTGATCGGCTATTTGACAAAGATTTCCCATTTTGACCCTATTATAGGGATTTTCAGATAAAGTGATCTTCCCAAAAGTTATATCCCAGTATATTCTAGGATATTTTGACGTGTTCAGCGCATCAAAATATCCTAGAAGATACCGCTGTTCAGACTAACAGCTCACGAGTTAATGTCTATTGTCTTTTATCAAAATTTTATTTTTTTATAAGATGATAATAAATCAATCTTTTTTTAAAATTCGCATTAAAAATAATAAAATGAATTGAAATAATAATTTCTTTTACCTTAAAAACATTATTGGTTATAAAATACCGTTTTTAAAACTTATGAGCTTCTACAAAGCGATCAGTTTGGTCTGCAACATCAATGTTTTTAGTTGTTTTAGTTGTTCTCGCAGCCCCTCTAACGAAGTTCTATGCGGTTTTTTTAAAATTATAGCTGAACAATAGCTGAATAAATGTTGATAAAAATTTTCGAAATCCGTTGATCCTAACATTGTCAAAAATTACTTTGAAGTTTTCAATGTCGGTTTTATTCATCTTAACAAAATGTTAGAAATTTAATTTTTGTATAAAAATACAGAGCTTTAGTCCCTCTAACACATGCAAAAAATCGTATATAAAAATTATTTAACAATGGCGAGATATTTGACTTTGAAGTTGATAGTCAAA